>JAGXJF010002480.1:0-98050 GCA_019208055.1 Stipa capillata
ACATAGCTATGAGCAACGCACAGCAGCAGAGTTCTTCGGACTGACGAATGTCTATTTCTCCGCCCGCTTCTCTTGAGCCTTCATCCTATTGTACTTTTCGCAGCAATCCGGCAGACAGCGTACGTATTTCTTCTTCATCTTTTGTGCCATAGTTACCAAATATTATTTGATCGATTTTGTCCGCAGTGCTCGTCGACCATTGCTCCATGCAGTAGATACAATGACATAGCTACTGTCGCTGGTCCTGTCGGAATGGCTTCACCTCCAGGCAGTCCCCAAGCTAATCGACTCCAAACTCGACCTATACCTATATCCATTTCAATACAGAATCATTTACATCAAGATGGACCTATTTTAGCTAACCTCGATGACATATCTACTGCACAACAACTATTTGTGCAAGTTCCTGGAGTAATACCTCACCAACTATCTTTTTCAAGCTTTTTCTACTTTCTACTAGATCATCGTTTTCTGTTTGCTATAATAAGTGCATGTTATTCAACTAATCGATACCATCTCCATCAAATATCACATGCCATTTACCTTTCTTATTGTATAGCAACTTGCGTTTATATATATATATTCCATTTCTGCTATGCATATATACACTATACATACAGAATATTCACCGTGCTACTCATGTAATTTGCTTGTTTTCTGTTTTCTTTTTGACCATCTCATTTCTAGATATATCATGTCTATTTACTATGTCCATTACAACTTCATCTGTTTTCTCGTTAATATCACAGGCACAGCAAAACGCCTACATATCTAGGCAGGTTCTTTTATCTGAAATAGCACTGTCACTTGGCCTTACAATACATTCCGCTGGTACTATTTTCGAAAATAGTTCACATCTCAGAGGATGGATAGAGCTGGATATGGTGCCAAGTAAAATGAATCTCTTGGGAACTAAGCAAACTTTCTATGGTGATATAAGTCAGACAACATACCGTGCAATGGAAAGTGCAGCACAGGCAGTCATTACGTACCTTCTACAGCTGGATCACGTTACTATCGATGATGCCAATTACAAAGAAAATGTTGTTCTGCAAAAGAAACTAGCAACAGCCATGTCATTTCAAGATATTATAAAAGAAACTAATGAAGCCGCTCAAGACTACATTTCCACCCTAAAAGAAATCAACCAATTGTTATTACAGCAAATCCAAGAAATTTGCATTGATCATTCTAATGTTTTACCTTTAAAGGTATCGACTTTGCAGGATGAGGTGACACATTCTGAGAATACTTCTGTTCAGTACATAGGGCAGTCTCCTCCAACTACTCAAGAAGAAAAACTTGCTTTCAAACTAGCAACACTGGCTTCTACAAGAACTTTGCCTCCTTCATCATTCTTGAATGTGAGCAAGGTATATGTACTGCAGACTTAGGACAATCTGTCTAATGATACATGTCTTCATATACTTTCGATTGCTGACTAAATTGTGTTTGCCCTCCCCCCTCCCCCCCTCCCTTTTTTTTTGTTCCCTTGTTGCTCATTGCTCCTACAGATTACAAGACCTTCTATGTAATATGCCTGGACCTGGCTCTGCTACCTCGGATTGCTCTGTTGCTCTTCCTGTCACCGTAGTGAACTAATTAGATAGGCACAAAATTACAAGGTCTACTGCAGTCAATGTGTAGCTTTAACCTGAACTTTCTACTGTCGTATGCACGCATCGCGTTTGTAACCAAAGTATTGTTGTGTACGTTTATCTAAAATATAATGTACCTACCTAGCTCTGTTGCAGAAAATATTTCCTACCAAACCTATAGTTAATATTCAGTTGCTATGCCAGTTGCAATTCAACTTTACTTGCTCAAGGATATGTCGAAAATATGCTTTCCTACCACTCTTTTCATGCTGTTGCGCAGGCCAAACTCGATATAACTAAATGGAATAAAGTTCATGTCATCAATGTCAAATCTCTGCACGTTCTTAAGATGCTCGAACAAAGCAAAAGCTTTCTCCTCCTCATCTTCTCCAGTTCATTCATTAGCATTCCAACAGCTCACGTACTTTGCCACTTCTTCATCACTGTGCTCTGGCAATTATACTCCTCAGTATACACTGGTCTGGTGGTTTCCATTATCATACCATAATTCATTGCTCCATTTCTTTCATCTTATCTTCATAATAACTACACCAACTATTACTCTTTAACAAATGCAAATAACATACGGCTCATCTATCAATCATCTTGCAGTTAGCATCCATATAATCGAATCAAAATAGTAGATAAGATTTAGACTAGATAAGACATCACCTAGCTTATAATAAAAATTCCTTATCTATGATCTATACCGATACATTGCAGAGCACAGGTGATCTGACAAGACAAACTTCATACTCGACACATACGAACATGCATAACACATAGTCAGGTACAACAGATTTACCTAAGTACAATAATCTAGATTCCATACGCTACATAGATCTTTGGCTACATAAAAGTCTTAATTAGGAAATACAGCAACTTTACAAATTACATGCCTAACATAGTACTTCGGTTATAAGCCATATAACTTACCCACATATATCTTCAGCTACATAAAAGTCTTAATTAGAAAATACAGCAAATTTACAAACCACAAAGCCAACATTCTACTTCCGCTATAACCCATATAACTTATCTTGACAGCTAATCAGAGTAAATACTCTCGTCCTCGCGATACTCCCAATCCAGTCTCCTATCACTGTGGTCAGACTCATAATCAATAGCTCGAAGATCCTCAAGATCTACACATTTCTCGTCCTCCTCAACTGCACGATCCATTCTTGCTAGCTCTTCCTCCTCAAGCAATTGAGACGAATCAATTGAAATCTCATTAAGATAAATTGCAAGATCTTCTATTTGAAATAGCACTGTGTTCAGATCACTAGCCCATGGAGTAAGATTATCATCCACTAAATTCTTAATATCTGAAGCTATAACCTCTATTCTTTTTATTGTCCAAGACCACCCTGCAAGATCTTGATTTGAATGGTTCTCCATACTATGTACAAACAAACCCCAAAAATAAACTAATATTAGGAGAAGTTGCAAAACAACATGTAATTCACAGATCATTTGAATTGAAAAAGCATACTTTATTTAAATCAGTTTGTATGTCCAATTCATATACAGATCATTTAAATCAGCTCATATCGGTTCATGTCAGTACTCAGACCTCAGTTAACCCTTACATATATATCTTTCAAAACTAAAAGGATCAGTCACACTTGCAGTCTACAGCATGAACGCTAACCTATTTCCACAGATTACTCATATATATCTCAGACTGAGTAAGCACCAGTGCTGAACCCTGTACATAATAAGTGCTAGGAGCTACACACCTAAACCATCTTCAGCTAAGCAATCCATATATATTTCTGGAAACTGACAGCATCAGTAATATTTCGGTCCTAGAGCATCAACACTGAACATTTTTCGTAGATCTCTCACATATATGTCACAATTAGCAAGCAGCGGCGCTCAAATCAGCACATAAGCACTCCTGAAAGCTAGCAAACTAAGCAGCCTTCACCTAACCAGTGCATATATATCTCTGGAAAGTAAAAGCAGCACTCGTACTTCCAAGCTAAGTACTTTCCATAGATCAGTCACATATATCTCACCATCGACAAGCACAAGAATCAGATCTGAAAGCTGCTAGATCTTCTCTCTCTCTCTCTCTCTCTCCCTCTCTCTCCTTCTCTCTCTCCCTTTCTCTCTCTGCACTTTAGTCAGATCTTAACTATAGCAAATCAAATGGTAAAGCTGCTTTCAATACCCTAAGAGAACCAATCTAATTACTGCAAACCAATATTGAAATTAGAATCCAACACGAGAAGGTAAATTACAAGAAATTCGTTCTCACATGTGTTTATACTACCACATAGCCGAAGTATTCTATTTCATCCACAGCAAAAAAAAGCATAAACGTTTCAAACCCTAGAACTTGAAAGTTCTTCAAATGCAGAAAAAAAACCACGAAATAGCACCATTACAGATCTTATAAAGGACATTTTGCATTCAGACCAAGTATATACCTCTTAGTACACTACCAATCACGCGTCGTTCCTGGCACTTTTCTTCCCCAGACCTCTGTATTCCGCAGCAGCTAGCTCCAATGCTTCTCCAGACCTCTGTATTCCGCAGCAGCTATCTCCAGTGCTTCGGTACCTTCCTCTTCCTTCCCTTGTAAGCTTGCCACTCCAAAAGCATGTAATAAAGCTGCCTCTATCGATCCAAACGACTACAAAATAAATGCCTTAGACAACAAATGGGCCATGCTTGTTCATTTAGCCCATTCTATGCAGCTCCAATAACAAACCATCGGCCCAACACCAAAAACATTAAACTCACCAGCACCTGCACAGCTACTACACTCTAACGGCGATACCATCAATGCATCCACCAACTTTCCCGAATGTTGCAAAAAAATTTCTCTACAATGTTCCGACCAGTCATTCGGTGGTTATGATATTTTAGTCCAGCGTCCGTTCCATCATCTCAACCTTCTCCTCGCTTCTTCCGCTCCTGCTAATGTCCATGAAGCAGCACCCTCTCTGGTACTAATTTCCCATCCATTGATTGTTCTCCTTCCTGCTCTCTCCAGTCCAGTTCCGATTATATTCATGTCCTCTGCAGTGCTTATACACTAGAAGCTTCACTTCGCTGCGGTTTTTCGCCTTCTCAAATCCCCTTATGAAATCGCTAATTTCGATCCCCCTCGCTCGATTGCATTTAGCTGTTCTGTTCTAATTTTTTCGTATTACGTTCCATTTATAAGGCTCTTTGATCTGAAACTAAACACATTACTTAATCTATTTTAAATCACCCTTCTTTTCTCTGCCATGCACCTATTTGCAGCTCCTCATTCTCCAAAGTTACATTTCTACGTTTATTTTACGTTACCATTTGTTCTCATTCATACTATTTGTATATGCTCTGTATAGATTTAGCACCATTTCTTATCAGATCTAACATCCTTTCCCTTGTTCTGACTGTCAATTTTTCTCGTATCAGCAGCTTTAGTCAGTTCACTTAACCTCCAGATTCACTTGTGCCAAATACAGTGTAGTGCCAACCATTTCTCAGGTTAACTAAGGTGGTGCTCAATTTCTACTCCTGTCGCATAATACAACCATCTTTGCAATGCAATCCATATGCCACAACACCTCCTGTTATCTTTTATCAAAGCATCATAATTAGCTTACTTCATATCACATCAGGTAAATGGACATGGAAAGCAGTGATTCTAAATCCGACAGATCTGGTACAGTATATTCCCTCATCTATACATGCTCTCGTCCGTATGTATGTTATAAACATAGCAACATTAAATCCTTTAGGAACCAATACCTCTTCTGATGAGGTCGCCATATACCTTCATGGCTTTCATAATGACAAGTCCAATGGAAAAGCTATAGCATCGAAGCCTATCATTGACATTAGCGATGACAGTGACTCTGATATTTCGAACACTATCCATGGTTCATTATCTCCTTGCACAGCTAAGCAACCAAAACTGTCAAAGATAGCTATTAAGAAAGGTACTGTAACAATATTAGTTACCACATACATCTTGCGCCTTATTATATCTTTACTTTAGATATATATTCATAATTACTTTCTTATATCGAAACATGTCTTATGCAGAGCCCGATGTTTACAAGAATATAACTACTTCATTCCATTGTCATGCAGTTAAAGAACCAAAACTCTCAGAGAAAACTACTAAACGAGGTACTGTACAAATAGTAATCATGTTATCAGTCAGCCATTATAGCAATATGATACATCTAATTTGTTCTCTGTAGGACCCTATGGTCCTCTATCTGTAGGAGATTACAACAATGTTTGCGTATTTGGCAACAAAGTAGAAATGACAACAAGAGATGTGCACCATCTAAAACAAATAGTTGGCACTACAAAACAACGTTTTTCACACTACGTATGCACAATGATTAAAACTTTCATTGGCTCAAACAAAAAAATGGTAACATTTCTTCCTTTCTTATTAGTTTCTTAAATAAAGTACTATATACAATACTCCTACATTGTTGTTACTTTTATCTCTGCAGTACTTTTCAGTGCCTTTCATGACTAGATACCTGAAGAGCTTCTTAGCTGATCCAATTGACTATCTCAACATTATAGATAGACAGAACAATACAGTGCACCAAGTACGGCTTATTATCGGACAAGATAAACGTGTAACCATAACAACTAACTGGTCCAGCTTTGCATACAGTGCCGGTCTCAAGATAGGCGATATATGTGTCTTTACATATACTATTAAAAGAAACTACCTTGCACTGGCTATGCATGTTCTTTGACAAAACCAGGTTTTTTCTCTTTCATACTATAATTCTTAAATTGCATCATACTTCCAAAACAAGAACATCTAATATGCTTTACATGCAACGTTTTTACTGTTGGAACATACCATTGGATCTTCCATGATAGTAACTTTTCCCTTCCTCTATGACTACATTGTTCAGTTCCATGCATAATGATCAAAACAGTCGCTACCTCATACCATGTATAGTTCTACATTATATCGCTTTTAAAATGGCAATTTCATTACAAAAAAAAATTTATAGATTGCAAATCAGCTCAATAGACATGTTTCTATAGTACAGCATCGACATAATTTCATCCCAAGACAATACATATTTATAAGAATGATATATACTATGCTTGCTGCAATGCAAAGGTCAAAAGAAATCAATAGCATCTCAATTCATCTATAACTTTATCTGAAAAAACTGCCAATGATCACAACTTCATCTGCCTGTCTCTGACATAGTAACTACTCATACATTGTTTACATTCTGCAATTGCTGTCTATACTATACATAACGTATAATTTCTTCCCTACAGTGCACATCCAATATCCAAAACATAACATATTACTCAATTGTTACATCAATTACACTGACAATGCTGATTACTTTTCCCACATATATGACATATAGTTTATACCCATTCATCAACACATTATACTTCTCCATTCAATAATTGATTATTCACTTACATACAATATTTGCTTAACAGGTGACATCTTACCTTACATGCTTCATGGAAAACAATTAATAGTAAGATAACCAGCACCGATGAAGACCTTCAGCAATCACTTATGCCAATTGTTCTGCTCTGTTACTTGACATCTTAAATGCTGTAACTTTTGCCACTACTTTTCTCGCCCCTTCATCAGACCTTCCAGATAATATATGCAACAACTTTAATGTAGAATTCTCACTATGTATCGCACTTTGCTTAGCACTGCAATATGTTATTGCCACCTACTTTCTCTATCATTTGCACACACTTAAATTTCTATTCCAATTTCTTCAGCAATTTCAGTTTAACTGAATTTTTTATGTATTTAGCAATTCTGTGCATTGTAAGTTTGTAGCTATTTAGCGACGGGCGCGGCAAAGCGCGCCTTCCTGGTCTAGTAACTATTAAAACTAAACGAGAAAACGCGTGATGAAGGAACAACATCTAATACAATGAAGAAAACTGTCTTTGTGCATAAAGAGATCATCCTCATCAAAGGAAGACAATATTTTCTCCTTTTCTCTCTCAACTTAGTAAAAGTGGTAATTGACATCTTAAAATTTTTAATATCAAACTATTATAGATGCACTAAGTCTAAGGCAGCTGCTACAAATCTGTATGCCGATATTGGTCCAAATCGACATATTTCATAGTCGTTACATGTTGGTTAAATGGACGGTTGGATTGGCCAGATCAGACGTTCATGAAAATATTATTGTCTGATAGTCAACAAACTTGTTGAACCAATACAACAACAACATGCATGCAACACACGACATAGATCCGATTTTTAAGGAAACCAACCCTGGAATTTTAGAAAACAAACTCCAGATTTAGTTGGTTCAATGAACGGTTGAATTGGCTTGATCGGATGTCCGTGGAAACATTGTTGTCGTGATATAGAAATATATAGTTAAAACATAGGAAACAGACTTGTTGAACCAATGCAACAACAACATACAACACATGACGTAGATTCAATTTTAAAAGAAAGCAAGTCCGAAATTTCAGGAAGCAAAACACCGGATTTAGTTGGTTCAATGGACAGTTGGATTAGCCCTATTGGACGTCTATAGAAACAGTATTGTCTGTGAAACATGATTAGCTAAATTTATGGGAAACAACTTTAGTGACCATAGGAAACAAGTGTAATGACCATAGGAAACATGAACAACTGTTTGTACGCAATACTGTCGTGGGTCCCTTCTGTTATGACAACACAGAAACATTTGCGTAGTGAAAGGGAAATATTTTACTAAATCTTGTGCAACAAAATTATCGAACCAATACAATAATGGAATGTATATAACACAATCTCGGATTTTTTGGAAACTTATGATTCAAATCGCTAGATTTTCGGCATTATAAATTCCTTCAGTTATGGCAATGTGGAAATATTTGCGTAGTGAGAGAGGAACATTTTACTAAAACTTGCACAATAAATTTGTCAAACCAATACAACAACTAATGTTTCATTCATCCGAGCTAATTAGTTTATATTTCATTCATCTATGTATTTTGTTTTCTATAGAACAAAAATTTGTTTCATATACAATAATAATTTATTTTCATTGACTTGCACCGTGGATGGCAGCAGTAGTAGACGCATCATGGGCAACGACAGCTCCCTTCCGGCAGCTGATGCCATCACGACGAGATGGAGGGAGGTGGTGGAGCCAATGGGAGGGGCGGGAGGGAGGGGCGCCGGTGGATCTGGCCGAGGTGGCTTCTGGCCGAGACGGTGGGCGGAGAGTAAGGCGGTGGCATCACAACGGGGTAGAGGGAGGTGGTGGCGCTGGTAGGAGGGATCTGGTCGGTGCAGACACATATCGGGGCTAGGGGAGGACTCACACGAAACCTTGGTTATAGAGGTTGAGGGTGATGACGAGACACTCGACACCGGGGTCGGGGTGGGATAGCGCGACCTTCTTGTGCGCGATGACGAATGGCGCGTCCCCTTCGGCTGCGGAGGAGGTCAATGCCGTGAGAAGGAGGAGGACGACGGCGAGAAAGAGAGATCGTTGCATCCTCGCTTTGCTGGGAGGTGGAGATGACGTAGGGTTTAGAATGATATAGGTTAAGTAAATGCTATTAGATGATTCATTTGAATCGAACAACTCCGTGCTAGACCGACAAGAGGTACAAATCAGCATGTTCGTGGAAAGACTTTACCTAAGTTTAATAGAACCTTGCACTAGCCAGATATATCATTGCTGCGCTGTATCCGGCTATCTACGTTATTTCCGTGCATGTATTTGGTAAATCCGCCATATTGGTCGCCTCCGTCATCGTTCGTTATCGAGCTGCTCCTCGCAGCGACCTTCGTTCCAACACCCGCGAGCCGTGATTTTGTTATGGTGACCATAAAACCTGCGGTAATTGTCACCAAATTTTTTTAGAGGTTTTCTGAGCCGGACTACACGACCCCGCCGCGTCCGCGCCACACGCGGCCACGCCTCATCCTCGACGCGGTCACGGCCCCGCGTTTTACCCCCCAACTGCCCAGATAGATCGACACGGCAAGGCTTTGCCGCGGTCCCACGCCGGCGCACTGCACTTCCTCCGCACCCGATCCCCCAACCCGACGCCGCAGCGCAAATCACGTTCTCCACGGCCTTCTCCCTCAAAAACTTCCGTTCTAGCGCTGTGCGCTGCTGCTTCAAACCCCAAGCCCCGCTACCTCGATCTCCCCTCGTCAAACCCACCCACGACGCACACAATGGGCAACCGCACCTCGCGCCACCACCGCGCCGGCCCGGCTCCCGCTCAGCCAGCCCAGCCCCCGTCCCAGCCCAAACCTCAGCCGCAAGAGCAGACGCTTCACTGGCCGCAGCCGAAGCCCCAGCCCGCGCCGAAGCCCCAGGATGCGGGCGGCGCGGCGATGGGGCGCGTGCTGGGGCGGCCGATGGAGGACGTCCGCACGACCTACACCTTCGGCCGCGAGCTCGGCCGAGGGCAGTTCGGGGTCACCTACCTCGTCACGCACAAGGCCACGGGCCAGCGTTTCGCCTGCAAGTCCATCGCCACCCGGAAGCTCGTCCACCGCGACGACATCGAGGACGTGCGGCGGGAGGTGCAGATCATGCACCACCTCACGGGCCACCGCAACATCGTCGAGCTCCGCGGCGCCTACGAGGACCGTCACTCCGTCAACCTTATCATGGAGCTCTGCGAGGGCGGGGAGCTATTCGACCGCATCATCGCGCGGGGCCACTACTCCGAGCGCGCCGCCGCGCTGCTCTGCCGCGAGATGGTCTCCGTCGTGCACAGCTGCCACTCCATGGGGGTTTTCCACCGGGATCTCAAGCCCGAGAACTTCCTGTTTCTGAATAACAAGGAGGACTCGCCGCTTAAGGCCACTGACTTCGGTCTCTCCGTCTTCTTCAAGCATGGTGAGTGCCTCATCTGACTACCTGAATCGAGAGGAATGAACTCCGAGAGATTATTCCGGTGTTTGACTTGATGTAGATTTTGGTTTGACTTGGACCGATTTGCTGGGATCGACAGGTTTGAAGTTGGGCATTGCTGAAATTAGTGCTAGATGCAAGACACCAATTGACTTTTGCTTATGTCATACTTAGATTTTTCAGATGTTATAGCGTTGATTATTGCTGTGTGCTGTTGTTAGTGTCGGGATCCACCTAAATCCTAGTGCTTTTGGGCAAGCTATGGGTTTTTGCAGAAGATAATATTGAGATGGCATTGTAGATTTGCACTATTTACACTTTAAGCACAGTATTGTTTCCGTCATTGGTCGTTAAGTGAAAGAAGGATAGCATATAAAACCTGCAAAAAAATCATGCACAAGTATCAGAAATGGCACCTAAAATTATTCGATGAAACTGTTGGTAGTGGTGGAGGATTCTTCTTTTTGTGGCGCTTAGGGTGTTTTGCTGTTTGGGTTCTCACTAGAAGGTAGAAAATGAAGTTGGCTGTTATTTTTTTTGTATTCTTGGCATGCTCAAACTGAATGAAGATCTATTTTGGATTTTACAGGGGAGCAGTTTAAGGATCTTGTGGGAAGTGCGTATTATGTTGCTCCTGAGGTTCTGAAACGGCACTATGGAGCAGAAGCTGACATATGGAGTGCTGGGGTTATTCTTTACATCCTTCTGTCGGGTGTTCCTCCTTTCTGGGCAGGTGCTGTTTGCTATTTCAGTTAGATTTCTTGCTTTTTTGCGATCACCCTAACACGGATGTTCTACTATTCTATTCATCCCTTCATGTTTTCCAGAGACTGAGGAGGGCATATTTGATGCTGTCTTGCGTGGTCAAATTGATTTCTCATCTGACCCTTGGCCTTCAATATCTAACGGTGCAAAAGATTTGGTTAAGAAGATGCTGCGGCAAGACCCAAAAGAGCGCCTGACTGCTGCTGAAATTTTGAGTAATTATTCAACTGCTCTTCCTGTCATTGTCTAATTGCACATCTGCATTTCATAAGATGGCATTCTTATTTATAAATAAACGTGCACTCACGTAGTAGGTTAGAAGCAAATTGGCAGTAGCCACTCCTCCTAGTTTTCCATTTTTTGTACATTTTATATATATAAAAACATCAAAGTGCTGCTAATAGTTCTAGTAGGAGCTCAGAAGGAAACTAGTGAGGGTCCCCTTGTTGTTGAAGACCTGTCTGCTTTCTGTATGAACTGAATATTCATTTCTTTACTGTTTGCAAATATAGTTTCTTGATCTAGTACTTTAAGCATACAGACCACCCATGGATTAGAGAAGATGGAGAGGCCCCAGATAAGCCACTTGACATTACAGTTATCAGCAGAATGAAGCAGTTCAGGGCAATGAACAAGCTTAAGAAGGTTGCATTGAAGGTGATTGGATGCTTTGGAATATTTATTTTCCCTGCTATGTACTTGAGTTTCATTAGCAGACAAGTTTAATATTTTCTTTCATTATAACCAGATCGTCGCAGAGAACTTGTCTGAGGAAGAGATTACAGGCTTAAAAGAAATGTTCAGATCCTTGGATACCGATAACAGTGGGACAATTACTCTTGAAGAGCTAAGATCTGGTTTACCAAAACTTGGCACCAAAATTTCTGAATCAGAAATTACACAGTTGATGGAGGCGGTATGTTTGTATTCCAGACTCATACTCTTAATTTTTTTTTATAGACTACATTTCAGTGTATAATTTTCATGTCTACCCTGAACCACTTCTCTAGCTTGGAACTTTGGGAGCAATTATCCTATTTAGAAAGGAAATTAAAAGACCACACTGAACTTCACATGGCTTTCCTTATGATGTTGTATATGCAGACCACAAGATACCATAGTGTGCTCATTTGAAAAGAAATTTGGGAAAAAAGAGTTTGACTGTAGCATTATAAATGTGCTTTACAACTGTTCTGATAGTCCTAGCACAAGCCACTTTATCTCATTCTTTTTTCTTCCTTACGTTAACAGGCTGATGTTGATGGAAATGGGACCATTGATTATGCTGAGTTTGTATCAGCGACAATGCACATGAATAGATTAGAGAAGGAAGATCACATACTTAAAGCATTTGAATATTTTGATAAGGACCACAGCGGGTAAATTAAACTTTAAACTTGGAATGATATATTCTAATTCTGTCTGTTTGCATTGATTGTCTCATTGCTTAAATCTTTGTGTGCAGATACATAACAGTAGATGAGTTGGAAGAAGCTCTGAAGAAGTATGATATGGGGGATGATAAAACAATTAAAGAAATCATCGCTGAAGTAGATACAGATCATGTAAGTTTACCTTACAAACACTGAAACCATTCCACTGCCCCAAACCACTTGTTTGGTGTTTGAGAAATTTGATGTATGTGTGTATATTTTGCAAGGAATCTTCTCTTTTATATTATTGATACATGTAGAAGTGAATTCATGTTAGATAAATTTAACAATATTAAATAATTGAATGGAAAGGTGTGCAGTATCTCTCAACCAGTTTGTTCACTAATTTTTAGGGTTGAATTAGCAAACTTCTATAATCTCTACTAACCTGTGCTTGACCAACCTATGGCAAAGATTGGTGATCCTATTTTACATTTTCAAAGTTAGAACTTGAGTTTAAACAATGGCTACCTGACTCAATTTTTCACGGTGCTAATACTCCCCTTTTTATTTATTGTTCAGGATGGAAGAATTAACTACCAGGAGTTCGTTGCCATGATGAGAAACAACAGCCCTGAGATTGTCCCAAATCGGCGGCGCATGTTCTAACCAACTCCTACAATTACTGGATGAAAACTCTTAGACATCCTTTCCTGGCCCCATTATCTTTCGTGAACACCCCATTTAGAGGATTGATCATTTGAGACTCATATATTTTGCCAGGAGCAGTTTGTACTCAAAAGGAGCGTATCCCCAATGAGCTGATTAGTTCAATTGCTATACTCATATATTACTGCTGCTTGATCATTTATATTAGAACAGGCATTGTAAAACAGTTTTTAAATGATTATATCAGACAAGGCTATATTATGCTGGACAAACATAAGCTCAAACGTGGTTCTGACTTTGGCAATCATGAAATGCTGGTCGATGCCGATGCGGCCTTCAAGTAGCGGACTTTGCTTTTGGACTTCTGCTTGCAAGTTCTGGGGGAATGTGGCAGCTTAATGACGCATAGTTGAGCTGGTTCGCCGTGTCACGCCTAAAGCACCACTGAAAACAAGTGTTTCTCTTCTTGTTTGAATCCTTTCAATCTGGCATGCGCTAGTCCTATTGCTCTCATCCGTTTGTCAACATTGGTTTTTGAGAATGTATCTAGTGCTTCCTCCACTTACGTTGCTATTGTGCGACCAACGCAAAGCACCAATAGAAGGTCTTGGAAAAATAAATAACAACATCAATGCATCTGCCGTACCAAAAAATTCAATCAACATCCAAGAAAAAAAAATCAAATCTATTGGCTGCAGTAACTACTCTCTACGGTCCAAAATATAAGGCGCACATATTTTTCAAGATTTATCTTTAATCAACAATTAGTTCAATAATATGTGGATTATATGATTAAAACTTGATACTGTTGGATTCGTATTTAATGGTATTTTTCAGTGGTATCGATTTTGTATGATATAATCCATGTATTATTGGACTAATATTTGATTAACGATAAATTTAAAAAACACATGTGCCTTATTTTTTTAGATGGAGGGAGTATTTAGTAATACTCATAGCTGAATTTCTCTCTTTTGTTTCTCGAGCAGTTTATCAAATTTGAATTTAAAATTTTGTGATACCATATTTCTGAAATTTTATAATATTTTGGTAAAAGTGGTAGCAAGAAAGCACCATAAGAAAAGGAAGCACCGGATATCTCATCGTTGGTTGTTGTCACTTCACTTTGACAAATATTAGCTATGTTCTGTGACGTCTCCACCTTGCCAGTTAGTACACATCAAATTACTTGCCAAGATAGTAGATTGAGACTACACAATAAGTAATATTTTTTTTCCCAATGAAGTATTACCCATCGGCATAGGCCGGTAACCACTGGAGCCATAAGGCAGGCGTGCGGTCATGCAAAGGAGTGATGAGACTACTCTTGCATGTCATGCAATTTTTCCCTTTTGTGGGGAGTGTGTGATCGATGTGATTAGACAAAAAAAAATTGCTACTACATAACTAGTCTCATCTATCTTCGTCCATCTATCCTACAGAAACTATGGTCATCCTATCCATTCTACTCTCATAAAAAAATACCAACTAGTAACATACTGTCCCACATAACAAACAAGCAACTTAGATCATTCCGTCCTAATGGAAGAACCATCCCATTCACCCTCCTCACCTGAACCGAACAAATACATTAGTTCAACTAAACATCACATGTATTACCCATTAAATTACTGACATGCCAGAATACTAGATTGAAACTAAACAATAAGTAGTGTTTTTTCTCCACATGTATAACCCAATGGCATTGGGCCGGTAGCTATTGGAACTTGGTGCGGACGTAAAAAAAGGTAGGAGACTACACATGCATGTCATGCATATTTATTATGTGTGGACCGTGTGAGCATTCATCTTTTCTTTGTGGTAAGAGTGGTCAGTATGGGATTAGACAACAGGCTGCTACTACTAGCTTAGCTTCAGTGATTCGAGTAAAGTAAATGCGTCTTAAGAAAGCGAAAATAAATGGTAGTGCAACTCGTAGCCACCTTATAGAGGAGGTTATTAGAACTCGTCACATCCACCATCGTCTCTGGAGCTAAACCCAAGCTTAGATGATCTGATCCACCCTCATATAAACAACTCATACCATACCATCTCACAAACCGAAGAAGCAACTTTGATCATCCCATCCAAGTGGGATAGAATCATATCTTTCACCCTCGTGCCATGAACCAAACACTACGTACCATAACTCAACATCTCCACCTTAAAGAAATCATCCTAGTACCAACGTATAGCTGATGACCTGTAGCTATTAGATAGGAGCTACGTGCGATCATAGAAAAGAGGGAGGAGACTACACTACCATGTTATATATCTTTCCTTCCGTGAGAGTATGTGAGCATTCATCTTTTCTTTTATCGTGGGAATGTGTGGTTAGTGTGGGATTAGACAAAATGGCTACTACTGCTAACTACATTGAGTCTGAGATCGAAGAAAAGGTGTCTACAGAAAGAAGAACAGCACTAGTCACGTCCTAGGTCTATCGTACGACCTATTCTTCTTCCTTGCGTCCAACTGCCGCCTCGCCACCCCTCTTCTCTCCTACGGCTGCCTTGTCACTGTCTTCTTCCCTTCTTTCTTCTCCTGCTCCGCCTTCTCTCGCTCCATCACTGAACAGCCGTCTCTCGTCAGATCTGGCTGGCTGTCGCCTCCGGCTGCAAGTCGGAGGGCCAACACCCCAATCAGACGCTTCCTCTAAGCCCAGGGGTATTATCTGTCCGGCCACCGGTTAGCTCCCGAGATGCTTGTTGTCGCTGTCGCCAGTGAGCCTCTTCTTTCTTCCTCCTCCCCTTCTTTTTCTTCATCCTTCCCCTTCTTCCTCCTCCTCCCTTTCTTTTTCTTCCTCCTCCCCTCCTCCCGATCTGACGGCACGTGAACAATCACACATTAAATTTTCTGAAGAAAGAAAGAGAGAGAACAAAGGGCAATGTAACTCGTCATGGAAAAGAGAGTACGTATCATAAAATCCTACCTATCCATTCTTATTCTTCCAACCAAACATAAACATGGATGATCATATCCATCTCTAGCCTACCAACCGAACACCACCTCGTGCCATACAATCCCACAAACCAAACAAAAACCTTAGAATATCCCATTCAGTGGGATGGAACCATCCTATCACCGTCATTGAGATGATAATTCATCACATCCACCCTCGTTCCTTCAACTAAACAAAAAGCTTAAATATCCTATCTATACTCACCCACCGACCAAACACAATTCATGCCAAACCAAACAATCAACTTGTACCATCCCATCCAGGGTGTCGCATCCAAGTGGGATGCAACCATCAATCTACTGTCATCATGTGACTTTATAATCGTAGTCAGATAAAATCTGTGAACGCTTCGAGGAGGTATAAATCTTGGTTGTTTCTTGTACAGACATGCCATATGACTTGTATCTTTATTTGTACTATTTATAATAGTCTAGTCGTCCAAACCGATCTAATGGCTCAAGATTTAAGTTAATTCAGAAAAGAAAGTTATGTCTTAGTTGCACATTTAATTCCTTAAGGGCATGTGAAAGGACCGAAGGTGCCGACTAGAGGGGGGTGAATAGGAGGCTAATTAAAATTACTTCTTTTAGCTTGATTAAATAAATTAGGCCTTAGACAGACGTTAGGATAAGCTAGCTGTGTGACAGGTGTGTGATACAGGTATGATGTGTAGTGCAAATTAGCATGTAGCTGTCACACAGGTGTCTAACACAGGTGGTCTAAGACTTAGCAGATTATGAGCAAACTGTGTGCCTGTGAAACAGGTAACTGACTCAGGTATGAGATAAGATATATAGCAACTGAGACACAGCTAGAGTAACACAGGTAAAAAGGTGATCTATAACAGATGAGCAGATTAAGACTAAGATCACACAAGCAAGCAAGTAGCAGGTGAACAGAAGCAATGTAAATAAGCACTCAGAGAGACAGGGTGATTTTCACCGAAGTTCCCAAATCTTTGCAGAGTGGTACGTCTCCTTTGGAGAGGCTACTCCGGAGAGCTCACCAGCACCGAATCGTGCTTGTTCTCCGAGTACCTGATCTTCCTGGAACCTACAAACCTTTTTGGTGGTCATCCTTTCCTTGATGACCCTTCTTCCTGGAACCTACAAATCTGCTTACACTCACTGTAAACGTTAGATTCCAGTTTGAGTTGCCATTAACCATTAAAACCAACTTGGGGCCTAGATGCTCTTTCAATCTCTCCCTTTTTGGTGGTTAGTGGCAACCCATTCAACAAATTTGCATATCAATTTGAATAGAAAGTATATGTGCAGGTTGTAGAGAATACACTCCCCCTGAAGCTGTGCACGAGAGATTTGTTTTTAACTAGCCAATGCACAGATTATAATTTTTGGATATGGGCAGCATTTTCTTACAACTTACACTCTTATCAGTTCAGAACAATAAGTGTGTCAGAGAATAGTGAGCTGAACTGAAATATTTTTCTCTTGATGCATTTGCAAGAACCAGAGCATATAAAAATGTGTCAAAGCATCTGAATATATATCTTAGAGCATATGAGAATATTAGAGAGCAGATTCACTATGGATATATGTATCAGAGCCAAACAAATTACTGGTTATATGTATCAGAGTGCCAATGGGCATGTATATCAGAGCAAGGGCTCTAACATGAATATGTGGATCAGAACATATGTTTATTATGAATATGTGAATCAGAGCATAAGTCAATGAGCATAGGATTAATCATGAGTATATGAATCAGAGCAAGCAAACTAATCAGAGCAAAAACAGTCTAGACCTATGCTTCAGAGCATTGAACATATGCATCATGGCAACACACTTGGCACACTGAAATATTTCAGCATCAGACTAAAGTGAGCAAGACAAGACTTAGTATTAATTGTAATCAAGGCAGAAAAATCAGAAATAGAACAAGTCTTGAGTACACCAGAAAATAATTTTCTTTCTCCCCCTTCCTCTATTCTCTCCCTCTTACAAATCTCTCCCCCTTTGCATGAAACTCTCCCCCTATGTCTCCCCCTATGTATGAATCTGTAACATCCCCGGTTTTCAGTTGCTTTTGATTGTGCATCATAGCATGGCATCGCATGAGTTGAATTAAAATTTTTGAAACTAGGATTTGTAAGTCCAAAGAGAGGTTGCAAATATATCTAAAAGTTGGTAAAACAAATGTGAAAGGAACAAAAGAATCAGAAATTCTGGCTGAGTATGAATTTGAATTGAAGAAAAATGTGTTGAATTGATTGAATTGTCAAGCAGATTTGAATTTAAAATTGGATAGTAATTGCAAAACAAAATAAAAATAACAAAAACCCTATCTAAACCCCCCCCGGCCGGGCCTTCCTCCCGGCCCACTCTCCTTCCCGCGTGGGCCCTTTCCCGACCCACTTCTTCTCCCGCACGGCCCGCTCGGCCTGCCCCGCACCCCTCTCTCTTTTTCCTCCCTCTCTCTCCCTTCTCACCCCGGCGCCGCAACTCTCTCTCGCCGCGTGGCGCGCGCCCTCTGCCTTCCGCGCCACCTCGCCCCTCTCCTCCCTCCCCTTAAAAGCTTCCCCTCGGCCGGTCCGCCCCCGCCCCCTTTTCTCCATTTTTCTCTCCGCCTCACCCGAGCCCGCCGCTGAGCTCTTCCGCCCGCGCCTCTCCGTCTATCTGAGCTCCGGCCGCCTCCACTGCTCGCCGCCGCTCCTCCGAACTCCTTCACCGCGCCCCGTCGCCGAGCAGCCGCCCGAGCTCCTCCCTCCGCTCGCCTCCTTCCCTCGCCTTCGCCCCGGCCACCGCCTCTTCTCGCCACCGAGCCCTCCGGCCTCCGCCTTACCGCCAAGCCCCGCCGCTTCCTCTGCCTCACACCGTCGCCGGAGCTCCACCCCGCCACCTCGCCGACGCCGCTTGCCTCGAAGCCCCGCCGCTCGCCGCGCCGCCCCGGCCCGAGCTCGCGTCGCTCCCGTCGCCGTTCCCCTCCGCTGTACCACCTCGCCACCCCGGTCGCCTCATCCCGTCGCCCCCGTCGCTGATCCCCTCCACCGTGCCCCCGCCTCGTCGCCGGTGAGCCTCGCCACCAGCGCCTCCTCCCCGCCCCTCCTCACCGCCGGCCAAGGCCCCAGTCGGCCGAGCCCCCAACGATCCCGACCGGACGGTTGAGGCCGGTTTAACCGGCGGTTAGGGCCTTAATGGCCAGTCAGTTAGGTCATTAGGACATCTTAATTGCCTCCATTATTACTAAGTGCGATTAATACAAAACTTATTGCTAATCCGACAACCTATTGCTACCATTAATGGCTAATAGTGTATTAATTGAGCTCAATTAAGAATGTGTGTATGGCAGCCGGGCCCCACCTGACAGATTTAAAGAAAAGAAAAGGGATGTGACAATTGGGTCCCACCTGTCCTAGGCTCAGTCAATTTTGACCCAGATTGACTGAGGGGCCCACTTGTCATTCTCTGTGGCTAGGTTAGTCTGAGTAATAAAAGTTTATTAATGAATTTCTTTACTGAGAAAAATACAAAAAGGGGATTAAACCTTATAAAATTCATAGAAAATTCATACTTTATCAGGAAAATGCAAATAATATATCAAAATGTTCAAAAAAATGAGAGCTACTCAATTATATCATTTTCATCCATGTTTGCATGCTAAGAAAAGTAAAATTGACTAAAAACTCCATTTAGGGTTTCCCCGAACCCCCGGAAATCTTCGAATCGTGATATCTTGCGCGTCCGGACTCCAATTAACTTGATTCCAGTTGCGTTAGTCTTCATTTTGAATCCTCTAGCCCATGGCATATATTGCATCTCATGCTGAAGTTCATCATTGTGGTGTTCGCACTACGCTTGTTTTCTGTGTTTTCGTTCTTCCGATAGGATCGGAGAACCTCGGCGAGTACCATCTTGAGCAGGAACAGGACCTAGTCGCTGAACCGCAAGGCAGGCAGCCCCCTTTGATCATCTTGCAGATAACCTACTATTTGCAATTTACTATTTGTTTTCAAACCGTATTGCATGCGATCAACTGATATTTTATGCTAAGGATTAGCCCTATTCCCTGCATGAAAACTTACTTTGTCGCTCAATCAACCCCACCGACCCTCCCAACCTAATTAGAGTAGATTACTTGTTGTGTTAATATTGCTTATACAGCTAATGATGCTTAGACCTGCTTAGTCGGGTTAAAGTCGTAATTCCTTGGATGGCGGACAAAACACAATATTCTGGATGGGTTAGAAGTTAGGTGGGTGTTCACCGGGGAATGTGTAATAATCCTGACTAATATCAAATCGGGCATAGGCGAGAGGCCATGCTCGGAGCATGGTGGGTTGTCTCGTTCATCCCACAAGGACCGGTTCCCGGTGTCCTTTCGAACCAAGATTTGCGTACTTCTATGCGGGTGGTATAATGGGCCACCCACGGCCGAATAACCTGTCTAGGCTTAGGATATGAGCCGCATAGTTTGCCGTTTTCGTGAATTGGGTGCGTGGAAAATAAGGAGGTGGTGTGATGCAGCAATGTAGGAGTGAGGGTTACACACGGTCCGGGACCGGGGATGTATCACCTGCCACAACTAGTGGGACCGCACCGAAGTATCGACCGAACTGTCGTTCGCGGATTAGCCCATTAGGGCGGCTCATACCTAAGTCGAAAACATTGTAAAGGTCGTGTTCAACCACCCTCTGCTAGCACACCTCGTGAAAGTGTGTACTCGGTAGCACCAAGAGCCGGTTGATACGTGTAGGTAAAGATGTACACCCCTGCAGGGTTTAAACTATTCGAATAGCCGTGTCCGCGGTTATGGACAGCTTGGTAAGAATCCGCATCGAATTAGACAATTATAACCCTAATCTAAAACTTGCCAACTTTAAGGATGTGGGTTAGCGATCGCTTTCTCCCTGGTGGTCGAGAAAGGATCGAGGGTTTTGCGTGTTCGATGGTCTGCTTTAGGTTTACTATGCAGTTTCAGCTCATCTCTTTTGCAAAGTATTCCAGTAGACGGATTTCAATTTATGTACAGGTACTCTCGAAAGATCAAATTTAGCTTTCTGCAAAGTAGTCCACAACTAGCCCCTTTTTTGATACCTGATGCATCTATTACTACTTTCCTCTGTAAGTCTTGCGGAGTACATTTTTGTACTCACCTTGCATTCGTTGATCATATTTGCGTGCAGAGGAAACCACTCCCGCAGCGGAGGGTTTCTACGTTGAGATTGACGCCGACAACGACTAGTCGCTGGTGATCCCGGGCAGTGGTCCTGCCCTGGGTTCGGCAGCTTGGTTTGTTCTGCCGCCGCTTTTGGCCCTACCCTTAGGCTTCTCAGCCAAATTTAAACTTCCGCTGTGTAAATAACTTTTGTTGTGTATATGTTTTTAAGTTTCCGAACAACTAGTATTATTGCAGTTTCGATCGTAGAGTCTCTGTTATGATACTGGTTTGTTCCCCCCTGTATCGTGTACAATGCGTGTATGTTTGAAGTGCATGATGATGGGATTCATAGCATAGAAAATAAAAAATTTCCTACGAGATGCAAACAAAAATCTAGATCCAATCTAGAAAACCAAGATCCAATCTAGAAGAAGCTTGCAACGAGAGACAGATCATATTTACATACCCTCGACGAACACGTCAACGCAGCGGAGAATTTGACCGTTGTCGATGAAGCCCGCAGCCTCCCGCAGCTAGGTTATACCTCCCAGCCGCGAGAGGGATCTTCTCGTGTTCCAATCCGATCAAGCACCGCAACGAGCGGCACCTCCGAGATGTGCACACGTACGGCTCGATGACGTCTCCTCCTTCTTGATCCAGCAAGGTGAGGTGGAGAGGTAGATGAGATCAACTCCGGTAGCACGACGGCATGGTGGTGGAGGTGGTGGGGTTTCTCCGCGGATAGGGCTTCGCCAAGCGCTGCGCACGAGAGAGAGGAGATGGGAGAGAGGGAGGCGGCAGCTGGGATGGATCTCTGCGGAGGGCTGCCCCTCCCCTCCTTTATATAGAGGAGGAAACTTGGAGGAGGAGGAATAGTACCCGTGAACAGTACATGCGTGAACAGTACGCGCGTGAACAGTACCCTTCCCCCAAGTAAAGCCTCCCCTTTCGATCTTCTATTTTTAAGGGATTTGATCTTATCCCTTTAGGAAGGGGGGTTACTGTTCACGCGACACTATTCACGTGTGTACTGTTCATGCAGTACCCTTGGTCCACGTGGACCCCTCCGGGATAAGTGGGCCCCACCCGGGGACCCCCGGAACCTTCTAAAACCTTCCCGGTACGATACCGGAAAAATCCCAAACTTTTTCGGAACCCTAAAAATACTTTCTCATATATGAATCTTTATCTCCGGACCATTCCGGAGCTCCTCGTGACGTCCTGGATCCCATCCGAGACTCCGAACAAAATTTTGGTCTCACCATATTAATATCTCATTTTATACCCTAGCGTCAACGAACCTTAAGTGTGTGACCCTACGGGTTCGGGAATATGTGGACATGATCGAGACACCTCTCCGATCAATAATCAATAGCGGGACCTGGATGTCCATAATGACTCCCACGTATTCAACGAAGATCTTTATTGGTTTGAACCACGATGTCGAATATTCCATTCCCTTTGTCTCGCGATATTTTACTTGCCCGAGATTCGATCGTCGGTATCACCATACCTAGTTCAATCTCGTTACCGGCAAGTACTCTTTACTCGTTCCGTAATGCCACATCCTCTGTGACCAACTCTTTAGTCACGTGCTTGCAAGCGATACAGAAGTGCTTTACCGAGTGGGCCCAGAGTATATCTCTCTGTCACATGGATGGACAAATCCCACTCTCGATACATGCAACCCAACAAGTACTTTTCGAAATACCTGAAAGACACCTTTATGATCACCCTGTTACGGCGTGATGGTTGATGCCCCCAAAGCATTCTTCCGGTACCAGGGAGTGGCATTATCTCATGGTCTAAGGATCGGAACATTTAACAATGGAAAGCTATGCAATATGAACTTTGTGACGTGATCGAATTGCCTAACTTAATTTGGGTCTGTCCATCATGTCATTCTCCTAATGACATGACCCCGTTATTAACCGACATCACATGTCCATGATTAGGAAACCTTAACCATCATTTAATCAACGAGCTAGCCAGATAGAGGCATTGCTAGGGACACGGTGTTGTTTATAAAACCACACATGTATTATGTTTCCGGTTAATACAATTATAGCATGGAGTATAAACATTTATCATGAACAAGAAATATGATAATAACAATTTATTATTGCCTCTAGGGCATATTTCCAACACATGATGCAGGTAGGATTTCAGAGTCTTTAACATAGAGTTATTAAGTTTAATCACTCCTGTGAAGTGACTCTCCACTGAGAGGTTGGGAACTATATCACCCTACTCCAGCCGTGCATTAATTTGCCGGGACGAGGTCGGGGTTGATGTTCCGGCTCAGTGGGAAAGAGTGAGGAGACCATATCACCCTGCTGCTCTGTGCATTAAGTTGCCGGAGTAAGCTTTGGGGTTGACGTCTCGGGCTATTCGAAGCCATATCACTCCACTCCTCTCGGATTTGACACCCGTGAGTTGAGGTCGGGGTTGACGTTTCGACTTAGCGAGTGATTCCTCTTAAGACTCTCTGTTACGGAATCTGGGGTTCGACAGGAATCTCTCCCCCTTTGACACTAAAACACCAAGAAGGGGTGAGGAAGAGACACATTCAGAGCTTTGACTTCAAGATCTGGAGAACTTCTGACATCTGAGCCTGCAACTGATCAACCTTTGATTGTAGACTGGAGACTTCTGATCTGAGCTGAAAGTTCTCTCGGTGCAGAGCTGCAAACTGTGTTGGCATCACTTTGTTCTGATAAGCTCTGGCTGCTGCTTGAGACATCAGAGAGGAGGACAGAGTGTCATCTGCAGCCACCTGTGTCACAGATACTAACTCAGCTGGGTCAGCTGTGGGATTATCAGTGGTGACACCGGCGGGGACTTGGACTTGAGGCACAGGCACGGAGGGAGCAGGCGCTTGAGGAGCTGTTGGAGCAGCTGTGTCACCGGGAGCTGACACCGCTAGATCAGGGGACTCGCCAAACAAAGCTGGAACAGCAACCTCATCAGGATGGTCATCAGCCTGAGACCTGAGCTGGGTCTTGATGGTCTTTACTGTCATGTCAAAGTTGGAATCCAGAAGACCTGTTCTCTGAAGGATCATGTACATGATGTACGACCCATACCTCAGCTTAGCTTTCTTGTCCTTCTGAACAGCATCTATCTCATGGAATATATATCTGGCGACATCAAAATGAATGTTCTTTGCTATGTGCACCAGCACCTGCCATACTGAATTGTATACTGCATCTGTATTTTCTCCTTTGGGCTGGAGAGTGACATGAAGAATCTTTACAAGATGCTTGGCTGTGATTGTGATCCCCTTGAAGTACACATGATCTGAAGGGGCATTGGCAGGGAATGTAAAATTCCTTGGATAGAATTTTCTTCTGTCAGCATTGGAGACAGGCTCTAGCTTGAACAAATTTGGCATACCAAGCTCAATAGGTGCATGAAACAAGCTGTTGAATTCGGGAGCTATGATTGAGAGCAGCTGGCCTCTGGTCTTCCATACCATGACATCTTGATTTTCTTGATCTACCCAGACAGTGGCATAGAATTCCTTAATGATTTCTGGGTCATAGTCTTGTTGAAGATTGCATATGAACTCCAGACCTGAGGCTTGGATGAGAGATTGAAGACTCCTCAGTCTGGGATCAGTTAAAGCAGACCAGTCTATGGCCTTGCAATCTACAAATCCCTTGGAAGCAAGGATTTCATGGTAGAGACCCCTTTGAAGATTAGTGTGAAATCTGGGGTCTGAGCAAGATGCATCCTGAAACTCCTTGTCTTCATTGAAATATGGGTAAGTTGACCTCATTCTTATGAAAGCACTGGTGCTCATGGAGGCAACTTTGCTTCTTGATTTCTGGGGATCACTTTTGGGTAGCTTCTTGGTCACAGCTCGGGAGATGAACTTCATTTGATTCTCCTCAGTCCTCAAGGCATGAGAGAAGATGTAATAATACTTAGTTTCCAGATCTTCTTCTCCAACTGAGAGACTGGGTGAGTTATCTGCTTGTTCAGCCTCTGCCTCCTCTTCCTCTTCTGCGTCAGCTGATTCTGTACTTGGAGAAGATCTCTCGGCTTGGTAATCTTCATCTGAATCAGCTCTAGCTTCTTTCGGCCTGGGAGGGGTAACAGACACACCTCTGCCATCATCTGATGAGCTCTCAGAGCTTTCTTCTTGCTCAGCTAACTGACTTGCCTGTGCCACAGGTGATGACATAGGTGCTTGAACTGAAGGGGCTGGGTCAGCTGGCGATGGCACAGGTGATTTAGACAGGTGTGGCTCTTGGGCCTAAGCTTCTTCTACCTGTGACATAGCTGGTTGAGACAGCTGTGGACTTGTTTGTTTGGCAGCTTCTAAAGGTGTCACAGATCCAGCCTTTGGTGATTTGAGCTCATGGGCCTCTTTGGTTGTCTGTTCTTCGGCCTCAGATACCAGAAATTGGGATGGAGACATCTGTTTCTGGACATCCAGGGAGGAAATAGATTCTACACTGGTAGAACTTTGAGATTTTCTGCTTTTCCTCTGTTATGTCTGCAGACTTGACTTAGCTGGGCTAGCCACCGGTGACACCGGTGGTGACATCTCCTTCTTCAATTCTTGAATGGCAGACGTCTGTTGATCAAATTGAACTTTTAAGGATGGCTTGGAGTTTGAGTCGTCTCAGAAATTATTTCGACATCTGCATCTGACTGCCTCTTGGCTTGAGGTTCATCACTGATCACAACAGTTTCTATTCTTTTCCTCTTGGGAGCTTGAGTGGGTGCAGCAGCAGGAGGTGATGAAGGCTTGGAAACCTTTGGAAGCATAGCCGTTTTAAGCTTGAGCTCAGCTCTCAAAGCAGTTTTCTCAGGACCATTTGGCATGTTTCTGAGCCTTTCGAGAATATCATTTATCTCCATCATAAGAAGGTCATCTGCAGCTATGGGAGGGATCCTTGATTCTGAACTGGCAATAGGAGGAGCTGCTCTTTGAGATTTGAACTCAGGAGACAGCAGACCTCGCTTGAGTTTGATCTCAGCTTGAATGGAAGAGACCTCAAGGCCTTTTGGCAGAGAGTTAGCCTTCTTGGTTAACTCACTGATTTCAAGGATGAGATGCCTATCTCTAGCATCAGTATGCTGAAGTCCAGAGGTTTGTGAGACCCTTCTGCCAAGTATTTTGTTGAAAGTTGATCCTGCTTCTCAAGAATCTTCTTTCATAATTCAACTTCTTCTGAATATGATTGGCCTGACTTCATCTGTTTGTGCAAATCTGCAATTTCCCTTAAGATAGCTTTATCTGCTTCTAATGGTTCTAGAATTTCCATAGATACAGGCCTTGACAACTCTGAAAGCTCAAAGCTTTTGGCTGTGTAAATGGTGGATAGCTGCTTCTTTACTGTTTCATCAGTTATTTCTCTCATATGAGCTGCCAGTCTATCCAACTCCTCCAGAATCAGCTTATCATGCTCAATATCTTCTTGAGATATTTGGGATTCTGGAACAGGTTCTCTGATGGTGAGTGTGTCTCTTGGCAGCACCACATTTGCAATGGAAGGCTTTGAACCTCGCTTAGCTGGTTGCTTCTGCTCCTTAGCTGCTTCCTTTCCCAAGGATGTGTGCTCAACATCAGCTGAGGATCTTGTCCTCTTGGGTGGAGCACGCTGAGCTGAACTAGATTTACTAGCTTGAGAAGCTGATTTCTTTGCAACTGCTTTCCTTTGCCTGTAAGCCCTTTGGCTTGCCTTTCTTGTTTCAGCGACCTCTGCTTTCTGTCTTAGCCTCTCTCTTTCCTGATCTGAATCTGAAATGTTAATCTCAAAGCTGGATGCTTCTGGGTCAGACCACTGCATCCCACTGTCAGCTTTCTCAGATCCTGAAGACATCTGTAGAAACCAGATAGATAAGACAGGATATAGGTAAGAGGTGTTCCTGAGATGCAGAAGGTAGTAGCTGTGTGAGACACCTGTGTGAGAACGGGGAGACACAGGTGAGGACTTGGTAACAAACCAAGGTCTCAGCCTTTTGAATAGACTTGCCTGTGTGACAGGTGAGACCCTAGTGGTGACACAGCTACGTGCGGAGGCGGGCGGCAGATTTTAGAAATCTAGAGATTTACTGGTTTTCGGTGGTTAATTTCGAGCAATATAGGTTCTGAAAGAGTTAAACCAACCTTAACAGCTAACAATGCGCTAATGGATTAGGCTTTAGAGCAAAAAAACATAAGCCCTAAGCAAGAACAAGCGCAAAGTAGGGCTGGCGGAAGCTTACTTTGAGCAAAGATTGATAATGCGCGGATGAATTGTTGCTGGAGCTCTTTAGAAAGCTTTCTCCGATGCTTCAAAAGATTTGGAGTGGCGGAGACATTGATTTCATCAAGAATTTGGTGTTTTGGTGCACGGCGGAAGTTTGAGGTTTTAACGTAGAACGTGGGTTCTATGGAAAACTTATCGACGTCTTATATAGGCTGAAGGGGTATAAGGTGGCTGTGTCACAGCTGACAGAGGAACCTGTGACACAGGTGAGTAGACAAAATACCCTAGGGCCTACGAAAATCAAAAGCATTCACCTAAGACACAGATAGATAGCTCAGGTGACAAGTATTTCATCCATAGAACACCAAGACAGAGAGAATTTGATAAGAGAGCAAGCATATGAACACTATCAGGAAATCCTTATGCAATCTTCCTAATGTCAGTTTACCAGAAAATCAATCAAGCAAAACTAAAACTGACATGAGTCGATTTTGAAAATAGGTACACAATAATGTGCACACACAGCTGAAGGATCTCTACACTATGCATAAAACCCATACACCTGTGACATAGGTGATCAACACAGATGAGCATGCAAGGCATGTAAATGGCAGAATATATGAGCTAGACACCAAGCCAATCCTTTTTATTGAAAGTTAGAGACATCAATGATATTCAATTCACTCCTCAGAGCACAAAACCTAGTCTCATCTAAAGGCATGGTGAAAATATCAGCTAATTATTTTTCAGTCCTTACATGACACAGCTGTATATCTCCCTTCTCAACATGATCTCTCAGGAAGTGTTGCCTCACTTCATGTGTTTGGATCTTTGGTGGTGCACTGGGTTGTTGGCTAACTTAATTGTACTTTCATTATCACAGAAGAGAGGTACTTGATTAAAAGATACGTTGAAATCTTTCAAGGTCTACCTCATCCATAATAACTGAGTACAACAACTACGAGCAGCTATATACTCAGCTTCTGCAGTGGAAAGGGCTACTAAGTTTTGTTTCTTGGATGACCAGGACACTAAGGAATACCCTAGAAATTGACAAGTACCAGAGGTACTTTTTCGGTCAACCTTACACCCTGCATAGTCACTATCAGAATAGCCAACTAGCTCAAAATTTGTACCTTTAGGATACCATAAGCCAAAGCCTGAGGTTTGAATCAAGTATCTCAGTATTCTTCTTACTGCCACTCTGTGATAGTCCTTAGGATTAGCTTGAAATCTAGCACACATGCATACACTCAACATAATGTCTGGCCTAGATGCACATAAGTAGAGAAGGGATCCTATCATGGATCTGAACTCTTTCTGATCAGCAGACTTACCTTCGATGTTTAGGTCCAGATGACCATTTGTTTGCATGGGAATATGAATAGACTTTGCATCCTTCATGCCAAACTTAGAGATGATGTCTTTGGTGAACTTTTCTTGTGAAACAAATGTACCTTCCTTGAGTTGTTTGATCTGAAATCCTAGGAAGTACTTGAGTTCTCCATCCAAAGACATCTCAAACCTTTTGGTCATCATCTGGCTAAACTCATCACTCATGGAGCGGTTAGTACTGTCAAATATTATGTCATAGACATATATTTGGCACACAAATAAATCTTTTCCATTTTTCTTAGTGAATAGAGTTGTGTCTACTAAGCCAATTTTAAATCCATTCTTGATCAGAAATTCTTTCAATGTGTCATACCATGCTCTAGGTGCTTGTTTTAAGCCATAGAGTGCTTTGTGTAGTTTATAGACATGGTGTGGTTTCTTATCATCTTCAAAACCAGGTGGCTGTTCAACATAAATAAGTTCAGAGAGTTTACCATTTAAGAAAGCAGACTTCACATCCATCTGATAAAGCTTGATGTTATGATGAACAACATAAGCAAGGAGGATCCTGATGGCTTCAAGTCTTGCTACTGGAGCAAAGGTTTCTCCAAAGTCTAGACCCTCCACTTGTGTAAACCCTTGAGCCACAAGTCTGGCTTTGTTCCTTACCACTTGCCCATTTGTATCTTGCTTGTTCCTGAAGACCCATTTTGTCCCAATCACATTATGATCATTGGGTCTTTCCACCAGGGACCATACTTGGTTTCTTTCAAACTGATTCAACTCTTCGTGCATAGCATTTATCCAATCAGCATCCATGAGAGCTTCTTTTATGTTTCTAGGTTCAACACTGGAAACAAAAGAGTAATGTTCACAGAAATTAGCAATTCGAGAATGAGTAGTCACTCCCCTATTAATGGCACCGATGATGTTGTCTATAGGGTGATCCTTCTGCAGCCTGCTGATCACAAGGGGTTCGGGGTCAACCACCGGTGTCACAGCTGATGGTGTTGCCTGTGACATAGCTGGTTCTTCCTGCGACACAGCTGGCTGAGACATGTATTCTGCATCCAAGAGATCATTGGCTGGGTTGTACTCGAGCTTGATGTTTTCATCTCCAGTGTCTTCATTCAGTGATGGAGAAGGTGGTTCTTGATCACTTGGTGAGACAGGTTCTTCCTTGACAGTAGGTCTGATCTCACCAGTTGACTTCTTTTGAATGTCCACATTTCCTACATCATTAGCAACTTGCTCTCCTTGGGAGCCATAAGACTTATCAAAGTTCACATTTATAGATTCTTCAATAACTTTTGTGAGAGTGTTGAATACTCTATAGGCATGAGAGTTAGTAGCATAGCCAAGGAATATACCAACATCAGATTTAGCTTCAAACTTAGTAAGGCGTTTGCCCTTCCTAAGGATGTAGCACTTACAACCGAATACTCTAAAGTATGAGACATTTGGCTTTGTGTTGGTGAGCAGCTCGTATGGAGTCTTCTTGAGTAGTGGATGTAGATATATCCTGTTGATGGAGTGGCAGGCAGTGTTGACAGCTTCAGCCCAAAATCTTGGTGAAGTCTTGTACTCATCCAGCAGTGTCCTTGTCATCTCTATCAGGATTCTGTTCTTCCTTTCCACTACTCTATTTTGCTGTGGAGCATATGGACTTGATAGCTCATGCTTAATCCCATGCTTGTCCAGAAATGCTTCCACCTTTGAGTTTTTGAACTCAGTCCCATTGTCACTCCTGACCTTGACAAGGTTTACCTTCCACTCATTTTGTACTCTGACAATGAGGTGCTTGAATTTCTTGTAAACCTGTGTCTTCTCCTTCAAAAAGAACACCCAAGTATAGTGAGAAAAATCATCTACAATGACAAATCCATACTTGTTACCTCCCAAGCTCTCATATGTAGTGAGACCGAAGAGGTCAATGTGTATGAGCTCAAAAGGTGCGGTGGTGGTCATGACATTCTTGGGACGATGGGCAGCCCCAACTTGTTTGCCGGCTTGTCAAGTGCCTGCGACCAACATATTTAGCCAGAACTTTCCCTTTTCTATCCATCTGCAGTACGTAGGATGGGTTGGATGGAATGTTTACTGCATTCCCATTACCCTTCTTATGACCAACAAACTTGTTGTCATATGTACTTGTCTGCAAGATTAAAGTTAGTAGCAGCAGGCAGTTTATCCTTATGAGCAGAAGGAATGTAACCCAAGCCTTTTCGGCCATCATTCTTTCTGAGCATCTCAGCTTTGATCAGCTGATAATTTTGCATGCCAATATTGGCAGTGCATAGACCTTTCCTCATTAGCCTTTTTAGCTTTCAAGCTCCTCTTTGAGCTTGTTGTGCTCATCTGCATCCACAAGGTTAGTAGTAGTAGAGGTTGATGCCTCTTTTGAGTCATCAGTGACTCCACCTGTGGATGTTAGAACATTTATACGGCTAGCACAGTTCAGGCATGATTCAATAACAGTAGGAGCAGGCAAGGGAGCATCAGTGCATATAATAGAAGAAATATCAGTGCACAAAGAATGTTTTTCCTTGAGCTCCTCATGCTCCTTTATCAGAAGCTCATGAGCTGCCTTGAGCTTTTATGAGCTATTTTCAGGTTTTCCTGGTCAAGCCTGAGGTTTTCCCTGTCATCAGTAACCTCATCATAAGATTCACTCAGCTCTCTGAGTTTATTTCTTAAGGATATGCTCTCCTTCCTCTCCTTGCCATAGGCCTTATCTGTTCTTTCAAGGATGCCCATTAGTTCAACATAATCAGGGAAGTCATCCTCAGTAAGTACCTTAGAACCTTTGGCCATGAGACACAAAGGGGCAGAAGTGGATGGAAGATAGTCAGCTTCAGCACTGACTCGGAGCTGTGTGACCTGGCTGTGTCACAGCTGGGTATGTCAGCCATACTGATGGCAATCCCAGCAACTTGATCTTCTTCTTCAGACTCCTCTTCTGAGCCTGAATCCTCAGACACCCAAGCCTGTCCAACATAAGATCTGGCAGTGGCCTTGTTCTTGGAGTAGGTTGGATGCTTGCTGTTGAAGGTCTTCTTCTTCCCATGTAAGTCCTTCTTCTTTCTGTACTGGTTGTTGTCCTTTCTCTTAGTTGGACAATCAACAGCAAAGTGGCATTCCTTGCCACATTCAAAGCACTTGTTATCTTTTGACAGCTTCTTCCCTCTGAATCTGTCACCTGATCCAAGTTGCTTCTTCTTCTTCTAAAACTTTCTGAAGTTCCTTGTGAGGAGGATGAGTTCACTCTCTTCTCCACTGGACGTCTCCTCATCAGGATCTTCATTGCTATCACTCTCAATCTGTGATGTTGAAGCAGTAGCCTTCAAAGCAATATTTTTCTTGACAGCTGGAGAGGAGCTTTGCTTGTTTTCTTGCTTAAGCTCCATCTCATGTGTTAGAATCCTCCCTAACACTTCTATGGGCTTCATTTGCTCAAACACATCTTTTTCCTTCAGCATGAGGACAAGTGTTCTATAGGCTTTTGGAAGCACCGACAAGAACTTCTTGATCACATCTTCATCTTTCACTCGGTTGGAGCCTAGAGCCTTCAGCTGGTTTGTGATAATGGTGAGTCTTGAAAACAGAGAATTGATGTCTTCACCATGCTCAAGCTCAAACCTCTCTAACTTTGATTCCAGAAGGCTCCTCTTTGACTTCTTCAGAGTGTCACTGCCTTCATAGATCTGCTCCAAGGTATCCCAGATATCCTTAGCAGATTCCATGGTACTGACTCTGTTGAAGTCATGCTCCTGTAAGCCCATGAAGATGGCAGTGGCTGCCCTAGCATTGTTCTGAATATTCCTCTTGTCAACGATGCTAGGTGTTATGGGATTCTCCAAGTTGTAACCTGTATAAACAATATCCCACACATCTGGATCGATAGCGATAAGATGCATTTGCATCTTTCTCTTCCAGAAAGCATAGTTAGTCCCATTAAAGACAGGTATTTTACCCTCATAGCCCGACATCCTTTAACTTTGGCTGTTAGGCCAAATCAAAGAGCAACCTGCTCTGATACCAATTGAAAGGACCGAAGGTGCCGATTAGAGGGGGGGTGAATAGGAGGCTAATTAAAATTACTTCTTTTAGCTTGATTGAATAAATTAGGCCTTAGACAGAGGTTAGGATAAGCTAGCTGTGTGACAGGTGTGTGATACAGGTATGATGTGTAGTATAAATTAGCATGCAGCTATCACACAGGTGGTCTAAGACTTAGCAGATTATGAGCAAACTGTGTGCCTGTGAAACAGGTAACTGACTCAGGTGTAAGATAAGATATATAGCAACTGAGACACAGCTAGAGTAACACAGGTAAAAAGGTGATCTATAACAGATGAGTAGATTAAGACTAAGATCATACAAGCAAGCAAGTAGCAGGTGAACAGAAGCAATGTAAGTAAGCACTCAGAGAGACAGGGTGATTTTCACCGAAGTTCCCAACTCTTTGCAGAGTGGTACATCTCCGTTTGAGAGGCTACTCTGAAGAGCTCACCAGCACCAAATCGTGCTTGTTCTCCGAGTACCTGATCTCAGGTCTCTTCCTTTGCTTGTGGAAGTCATTTTGCTTGCAGCAGGTAGACTTCAATCACCCTCACAGACTACTGGTCCAGCCCATACAAGCTTGGGTGGTACCAGCAACTCCTACGCCCGTCTAGGAGTAGACACTCCAAGAGTAATAGATTCAGCAGTAACAACTCTTGGAGGAACCAATGCTCTTTGCTCAAGAACTCTAACCCTTCCCGAACTGACACTTAGGAAACTTGGCTTTCGTTCGGTGGAAAGAGGCTTTGCAATGGTCGAATGTGAGTTACTGATTGGCTCATTGGTTGAGGTCCAAGACCTCCCCTGGTCCTCTATATATAGGGTTCACAGGCACTTGACCGTTACACTGTTGCCATGTAGGATTAAGTGAGTCACCGGTGTCAGCCACCGGTGACACAACTAATCACTCCGCCCAACTATAACCGGCTCAAGCAGACCGATACCTGTGTCACCGGCGGCACACACATGTAAACCCTAAACTGACGCAGCCGCACTACTCAGCCCGGTCTTGGCCCATGACATGCCCTCAGCGCACACACTCTCTGAAACCTATAAGGAGAGAACCTCCAACAGCCCTCTGACTCAGCAGACAAGCTATCGCAGCGCAGGTTCCTTAGCGTTTTCAAGCTCTCCCCTGGTACAGAGATGTACCTGAGTCATAGAGCATTAGATCACCTGTGACACCACTATGTCATACCGGTGACTCTAACCCCTAGGGTTTTCTACTGCTAGCACTGCAGAGTGCCAGCTCCAACCAATTTTATACTTATACAAAACTGCTGACACAAGGCCACTAACCACAAAGCGTTAGTGCCACTGTCCAACATCCTGAGCATTGAGCAACTAGAACCTCCACAGAGCATCACTGCTTCATCCTTCTTGATAGTATAGGCTTTTCCTATGGACTCAAAGAAACTAGCAAATCTAGGCTTTACCTGCCCACCAACTACAATCACGGTCCTTGACGCATCAAGCCGCCATCACCTTGCTTGTAACTCCTTGCATAGCACTGGCTTCTTCACAGCTGTGGCACAGCTGCCTAGCACAGCCATTCCTTAGTCCTGGAAACCACCCTTGTACCTTTTTTGGTGGTCATCCTTTCCTTGATGACCCTTCTTCCTGGAACCTACAAACTTGCTTACACTCACTGTAAACGTTAGATTCAAGTTTGAGTTGCCATTAACCATCAAAACCAACTTGGGGCCTAGATGCTCTTTCAGCATGTACAAAGCTTTGACATTAGCTAGCTTTTTGCTAATGTGGAGGAGAAAGGAGGAGAGAGAATGAAACTGACACATATAAAGAATAAAAGCTCTTAGAGTCAACTTTATTATTTTTTATATGCTACTGCATTTAGTGCCAATGTTCACTAAAAGAAATACTCCCTTTTAGGGTTTTCCCTAAAAGCGTACGATAAGTAAGATAAGTGGGCGTTCCAGTGTATATTTGTATACAAATAAATAAAAGAGACAGTAAAACATAGGGACATATTTCTTTGTTAATTACTTATAGAATTACAAAGTATAATTTGCCACATGATTACATCATATTGCGCTTTGATAAATATCTGAATTGAATCGACAATCGTGCCGTTTAGGTTCCCGGGGCCTCGCAAGACAACACAGTTAATTGCATTTGTTGATCAATCCCGCAGAACACCTCCGATTAAGCTGCGTTAGGGTCAACGTCTTTAGATTGGAATATGATATTCTCCAAGTATGCATGAGTGGCAAAGAGTAGCCATATGTGGCATGACCAAAGCCTCGTCGGTCTTTGGTGTGGAATATCCGACCTTGTCCGTGGCGGAATTCACAGTAAAGTCTCAAGGTTAATGTTTAGCCTTGTCGGTCGCAAACAAAAGGTGCCTAGCCTCGTCAGTCGGGACAGATGAATAATTTCTGGCCTCGTCGGTCGCGAAAAAGGTAATAATCTCCTAGCCTCGTCGGTCAAGGAGAGAAATGTCCAGCCTCGCGGTCCGTCAGGACTATGAGTAATTCTGGCTTTATCGGTCGCGGAAAAATGTTGAGTTGTGAGACTTTGCAATGACTACACGGCCTTGTCAGTCACGGATAAATTGAATCATGATGTATGTGAATGGCATAACCATACCGCATACATGGAACGCAACACTAAATATTGAGACTCTTGTATACTCGGGCTTTCTCATAGTCCACTTTGAGTATCTCTAACAATGCTTCGCGTGGCAGAATCAGGGGAACACAATGTGTTCATTGCTTACGAATCAGTGGAGTGAGTTCCCTTCCTCCTTAATAGCTGAAAATTTTATAGAGTACTCATATTTATGCTCTCCACATAGCATATGAGTTCGTCGTCAAAATTCCTTGTACACTGCTCGACACAAATTATTGAAGCGGGCATATGACCTCTGCAATGCAAAGCTGACTTGCTGGTAACACAAATTTATTTGGGCACGCTATTGGGCCCTAAATAATCAGAAAAAAAATTCAAGAGCTTGTCCACAAACTAAGTCTCTCATAAAAATATGGAAGTCTTAGTCTCTTTGGATTTTACGGAAGAAATTCCGTAGTCCAAGTATATGGGCTGACATAACTGTTCACTGGTGGTGACTTGCAGAAATTACTGCGCTCTCTGTATTGACTCATTTGAGCTCAAACTTTATAGGACCTCCCTGTGGGTGTCAGCTGTGCCTGATAAAATTTTGATTCCCTAAATCCCCACGAATCAATCTGCAGAAATTCGTCAAGTCAAAGTGACGATCTGTTTCGCCCAGCGACTGCTTCTAACCTGCATGAATTACTGAGAAGCGCTCTGATGAAGCTATAGTAAAGGGTTTCACTCGTTTTCTCCACAGGGAGCGAAGTACAGAGATCTTGCAATGTTCTTACAGCTATGCCAAACAAACTGGTTAAAATTTGATGAAATAAATAACCGACACCACTCTCTGAATTCCAGACTGAGTAACTAAAAACTCTGATTACTGAACGGAAAATACAATGAATAGGGCAACCGACGACAGACAGCGGAGTTGAGAGGGCAAGGGACAGAGATTGATTCTTTCTCCAAGAAATCAAGTCGAAGAGGAGAAGATTGTTGTTGTTGCAGCCTTCAATTCGTTGTAAAGCAGGGGAAGCAGAGGTGAAGACAAGGGACATAATTGAGGCTTGATGCAGTAGACTCCAAGTAGCTGCAGTAGCGGATTTGTTCATGAACAATGGAGCAGATCGGAGCAGCACTTCCCCATTTTCTCTTCTCCTTTTCTCCTTCCTTTCCTCTCCTCTGTGCTCTCTTCTTGGGTCTGGAACCAAAAAAAAGAACCTGCACTACGATGGAGAGGGGTTACTATAAATAGAAAGGCAGCAGCAAAAGGTGACATGATGTCACGGTTCCTGCGTGACTCTGGTTATTTTCAACTTAGCCCCACTATTCTTCTTTTCTTTCTTCAAGTTGATCCTTCCCTTTATCTACTTTGAACCCTCTAAAGCTGGTTTTCGGTTTGGCAAAGTACTAAAAGTACTATTGACGTCATATTCTGCAATTGTAGTTCTGATCAGGGTTTGAAAAGCGAATGATGCGTCAGTGAAATGGGTGTGATGCGCCAGCCTGTGGATCTTTTTCTGCTACTATTTTTCTTCTATCTTATCCTTTTTTCCTCTCTTTTCTTCTCTGATCGATCCAACAGAGACCCACCAATAAAGTAACCTGAATAGAATGGATTTCCCAGCTTAAAAACAGAATTTATAGTGCCTTTTCGCACTTTTCTGCAAAAGGGAGAAACAAAAGCTGTAACTTGCTCATTTTGACAGTTTATATACTTTTAAGCATGATTTAGAGTTCCAATTTATGCTAAATAGTATCCGAAGGGCACAAAATGGGTTGTAAAATACTACATATATGCTGTTTATCACGCTCCTTGTAAAATACTACATATATGCTGTTTATCACGCTCCTTGACTCAATAAATCTGAGAAAATTACTGAATATTTCTGGGCAAATCTATTTGGCCTCAGAAAAATTGGAGACCTAAACTTCCTCTCATTTATGCATGATAAATCACGGACGCCAACTGCGCTGTCCTGCACGTCCTGCTGTTTACACTATTATCGGAGGCACCTGCTTGTACCAAACAGGTTGCAAATTTTACAGCACCTGTATTGACATGTCTAATCACCTAAAAAAAATCAGGCATGCCAAAACTCTTTCTGGTTTGCCCGTAAATAATTCTGAAGTGCACCACCGTTGGCCCTGTAAGACTGATTTCTAGCGTAGACTACTCCACCAACTGCAGATCTGTAGTTTGCCTCAAACCTATGGCACATATACTGCTTTTTCATTGCATACTTTCATCACAACACCTGTTCCTACCGTTGACTAGGCATGAATGACATTTGTACTCTTTTCATCATGGTACCCTGCACCTGCACCTGTTCACACACCTGTACCTGTATATCTTTTGATCGCAGCACATGTTCACCACCTATGACTGTATTCGGATTGGCGAACCAATTCATACTTCGAGGAAACAATTGATTGGTGTAAACCAATCTAATACCCGAGGGACAACAATTTTAGATTGGAAAAACCAATCTTGATCCGAGCAGCAATTTTAATTGGGCTAACCAATCTATATCCAAGGCAACAAATCGATCGGCGGACCAATCTTAATCCAAGGCAATAATTTGATCGGTGTAAACCGATCTTTATTCCGAGGCAACGAGAAATAAGATGGAGAGAGGAGAGTAGATACTACAGTAGGCGAGCATCCTCACCACCATGAACCGGTCGCCATTGACGAAGCCTAGTGATGGCTAAGACCGACCTCTCTCTATATATATGGAAGAGGTATATGATCTCGGGTGATAGGAAACGGCTTTGCGGTGTTGATGCACCGATCCTCCTATGTCTCTCCCTCCTCTCCCCTACATATGCACGTGTGGCTGCCGATCCTATCGAAGAGCCCAGCGGTCGCCTCCGCGTGTGCCTGCCTCTTGGATGATACCCTGGCAGACTCCTCTTGTGTGTGGTGCCTCTCGCCCTCTCGTCGAGAGATGAGGGTGTTGGCTTTTATAGCTGGTGATTAGGGTAAGCAGCTCATAGAATGGATCACCCGGCGGCGCCGTCAAAGTCGTTGGCCAGTGCATCGTCGTGCCTTGCAAAAATCTCGGTGCAGTTCATAATCTCATTGGAGGCTGTTCAAGCTCACTACTACAGAAATCTTCATCTATGACATACATGAATGACGGATAATGTTAGCTTGTCATTCGTGATAATCATCACTGAAGAGTTGTCTAGTTACCGTTGTTGATAGCTTCACCGGATGCCCGTGGGCTTTTTCGTCGAAATTGATGACTCTTAATGACAGCCCACTTTGAGGCCCGTTATTGATGACTGTGATCATCAAGGACGGGTAGCTGGGCTTCCCGTCAGTGAGAGTCACTTCAACCCGTCATTGAGATGCTCCTCGAAAGTTGTACGGCTGAGGAGATGAAGACTGCGCTACCCATATAACCACACTCTACGACCCGCTCTCCCCACGCAACTGCGTGGTCTCTTCGTCTTCCTCTTCTTCCTTCTCCCAAAAGCCAGCCGCTCCTCTCAATGGCCGCTGCGGGTAGCTCATCTGGCGTCATAGGTAGCTCTTCTAGGAAGCGAAAGAGGGTGGCGTCGCCTCCTGCTTCGCTGATTCGCAAGAACCACGTATGCATCAACCTAGCGCTCTCGACTACGGAGACACCTTTCTCCTTGCTTTCCCCCAACCCTGTGTAGTTGTCCGACGCCTACGTCGTCTGGTCTATCCTACGAAGGAAGTTTCCGCGGCTACACTGTTTTGTCCTCGAAGCTCACCATGAGCCGAGGAGTATCCTCATCCACTGCAACCACCAAGCAGTCGTCCAACGCCTCCACGTGAAGTACATCCGGTGGGGCTTAGAGCGTGTGAGCTTTTAAAGTTGCGACGGTCTCCTCTCTGATGCTGGACCCTCTGGACGAAGATCTTCTGTTGGGGAACTTTTAGTTTTATTTTCCTCTTCTCATTATGTATATATAACTAGCCTAGTTAATAGTTATGTAATGTCTGAACTATGTTTCCTCTTCGCATTAGAGGTCTTTTGTTATGTAATAAACTATGCTTTCCTTTTGTTTTTGAATCCATGATAATCTGTGTTATGTTTCCTTTTGCATATGCAAAGAACTAAACTCTACACAACATACAATATGTGATAAGTTCTGAACTTGTTATCGATGACGGGCAAGCCAGAGAGCCTGTCGTTGATAGCTGTCATAGGAAGAGTCGCAGCGTGAAAAACTGTCATCAACGATAGTCCAAGATACCAAGTTTGACTATGGGCAAACGGATGGCACACTCCTCTATGTCTACGTTGAACTCGTACGCTACTGCGTGGGCAAGTCGTCCATTGTGTGCTCATGAAGAAGTATCCGGGAATAAAGTTCAAACTCAAAGAGCACGAGCTAGGGTGTTTCATTGTTCGTTGCAAGGAGAAAATGGTCTGTAAAGTGTATGCTCTGGTGCCGGAACCCTTGACAAAGATGTCCCACTCGAGAACAAGTAGTTATCTATTTTTCGTTTTTAGTATTTAAGAACTATAGTGTAATGACTATGGTTGTATTTTATGCACTATTTTAATTATATAAATCTTGAATTATGTGTTTGAAGTTCATCTAAAAAATTATGTATTTGAGTGCATGATAATCTGAATCTGTAGTGCTACTTTTCATTTAGTTCAATCTCTGCACTGTACTGAAAAAGTGATCAATGACGGGCTCTCTGCCAGCCCGTGTTGGTGGAGAATTCATCAATGACGGGCATCTCTACTAGCCGTTATTGATATAATTACCATAGACAGGTTAGACAATTTGCCTGTCGTTGATGTTTTTACTATTGTGAAAAAAGATTGTATGTGAAACAAGAATAAACACAAAAAAAGAAGTGTAGATCGATGTGCATGTAGCAAATGTATTAATAATCAATGTTATGCATCAATCGATGTGTATGCATCAAATGCATTAATCAACCAATGTTATCCATCTCACGGCAATGGAAATTTATTGTGGTGCTAGTAATACAAGGAGTAATGCAAATTTATTGTGATACTACTAAGTTGAGAAGTTGTGACAATTTATTTAGCGCGAGAAATGGGAATTGTAGGTACCACACTGGACCGATCTCCCCCATTTCCATTTAGAAAAGGGCACCTCCTGTGCCCATCCTCTCATTCCATCTCAAGCAATATTTCTTCGCCTCTTCTCCCTCTTCTTATACTCCATCCATCTCCTCAAGCCCCTCTCGCGCTTCCTCAACTGTCGCCCAGATCACCCTTGTCCTTCTCATGCTCCCTCAACCGCCACCACAGATCCGGTGATAGCAGATCCTCGCATCCCTCTTGTGCTCCCTCAATCGCCGCCATAGATCCGGATCTAGAGGAGGAGGTGACCACGCATGGAGGAGATGTGCCCACTAGACACCGGATCTGGATATCTCAGAGGATGCATGCCCGCTGGCCATTGAATCTAGAGCGCCGGGAGGAATCACGTCCGCCGGCCACCGGATCTACAGTGTCCTAATCACCAAGCGTTGGCTCCTTCTCCCCTCTGGCTCTCGTACAGGGAAGGTAAAACCCTTAATCCGACAACTTATGCCTTCATTACAGTCCTTGGTTGATGCAGAAACCAATGCTTGCGGTGAAGCCACATCTTTAACTGACTCAGATAACTCAGTCGGTTTAAGAAGATTTGCACGATCAAATTTTCTCGTGAAGGATGTCATCATTGTGGATTGAATGACATGATAGACTATAAGCTTTTACAGACAATGCTAGATTATGCTAATGATGAAAAAATACTCACTAATAACTTGTTCACAATGATTTACTATGGTTCAAGGTTCAGAATAAGGTTAAAATTGCATTAATCCCCAACTCTAAACCGTGCACCATTGAACCCTGGTAGACCGATGTGCGATTATTTATAATGGGCATTATTCTGAGTTGCATCATTTCATTATATTTTTCTCACCAAATCTATGTTGTGCTAATGATGTGCTGACCTCTAGGTTTTAGGGTTTTTGGGCGTCGTTTTTATTCTTTATGCCAATGATGGAAATGATCACATCCATAATGTGCACCTAATGTGCAGTGAAACAGTTCTTGTAGAAATTGTTAAGGATTTGCTTAAATCCATAACTCATTCTACAAGTACTTGTTTTACTGTACAAGTACATCGTAGTGTCTATAGTCCGAGGCTATCTTTTTCATCATCTTTCAAACTAACTTGACATTCTTTAAATCTGATCGATATTCTTGTTAAATTTCTAATGTGATTGATACTTGTTTAGGTTTTTAAATATGATCGATATACTTGTTTAATTTTTTAAACATCATCTTCCTAATTTGCTCGATTACATATTTTGAATACTCTAAATTAGTGACTGGTGTTTTCTTGTAAATAGGTCAGCCTACTTCATTTCATATATGTCATCTTTGTGACATCACGGTACACTGCACAAGACAATTTTTCTGAGAGTGTCTTGTGAAGTGTCACCGAGATGTCCTAACGGTGGTAATGATGTATTTTCAATGATAGTTCACAAGAAATGTCGATGGCGCATCTGACACCTTTCGCGTGTGCACAAGATGGTTTTTCCTATCCTCAGCAACCGCGAATGCTGGCGACGCTAACCTCATCGGCGGATCTGAGCTCTAGGTCATGTAAAAACCTTTCAAACATCTATACTTTGTCTCTGATGATATTGAGTTTCTCGCTGAACCAATGTACAATTTTTTGCAAGGTGTTGGAGAAAATACTTCCCATTGGATTGACTAATTTGGATCGAATAGAGTGCTTCTAACTGATGGAATGATGGAATTGTAACATCCCAATGTGTAATATAGACCTTGTAAGCATCTAAGCATGAAATCATTTAAACCCCTTTTGTTATCATGCATGACATACATGTTAATTCATATCATCCTCCAACTTCTTCTCAGATTAAACTAAACTTAGAATTAAAATCACCATTGTTTTTCAACAAAGGTTCTACAAAAGAATTATCTAGCACCCAAGAAGGTTCATGATATTTCCTAATCTGCAATGGAAGAAAAACTTCAAACAATAGAGCTAGGAACCATTTAAATTTAATGAAGTTCATCCAAATCTATTAAATCAACAGATCTGTAGATATATCATTTTATGGTGATTCCTTCCATATAATGTTATGAAAGTTCATAGCTGCCTATCATGGTATAATATCCACCTCCAGTAGAAGTTTCATAATTTTTGGAAGTGTATAACACCTAGCTACAGTTCAAACCTAATTTGGGGCAAGGTTTGTAATTTGGATGAAATTTAGTAAAAATATATTTTTTTCATTTCAAAATTTCATAGTAGCTCAAGTGTATATTAAAGAGTCTATGTGAATTTTTAGAAATTTTTATATCACAGTTTGGACCTCCATTTAATTAGAAAACAATCTCAGCAGCAAAGGAAATGAGGAGAAAAAGAAATAAAATAAAAAATAAAAAGAACCCCCTCCCCCCAAGGTCGAGCAGGTCGGCTTGGCCCGCTAAGGCCTTGGCCCAAAGCGACCGCGCCAGCCCAGTCGGTGTAGCCGCCTCCATCTTGCCACCTTTTTGTCTTCCCCGTGCAAAGCGCCCCCAGCGCCTGATGCCTCTCCTCCTCACCGTTTTTGCGGGCCCACCTGCCAGGCCCTGCCCGCCATGTCTTCGGCGCCAGCCGGGACACAGTGTCTTTGACCGCGTCAGGAGCTCCGTCCCCAGCATCCGCTGTCCCCTTTAAAGCTACCAGGACCCCTCTCTCCCTCCTTTTTTCTCCTCCGCCGCCCTTTCTTATTCGGGAAAACCCGCCCCAAACCCTAGCCTCACCCGTTGCCGTCGCCTTGGAGCTCCCCGTCAGCTAGCAGGGTGTCGCCGCCATCTTCGACATCAATGGGAGCACTCCCAAGGCCCTTGGCAAGTCACCTGAAGCTCTCCATTGGCCGCGAACGACCACGGGGAGCGCCTATCGTTGTCGCCGCCTTCTCCCTCGCCCTCAAGCTGCTGCATGCTCGTCTTCTTCCCCATCTCCGGCAACCTCCTCTGCCGATCACCGCTATTCTGCCACCCCTCTGCCTCGACGTTCCCTCCACCTCGGTAAGCTTCCCCTACTCTCTTACTTCCTCTCTCCGATGCGATAGACCCCCTTATTTGAGCCCCCCAGCCCATTTCGCCGCCGGCAGAGCCCGCCGGTGAGCTCAGGAACAAGGTCAGCTGGTCTAACTGGTGTGTTAAACTGCTGCCTTCGTCCTGACCGGCTTAAGCCCGGTCTAACCGGCTTGTCTGGGTCCAAAAGGGGAGAGTCTATGACTGCTGGGCCCTGCGCCCAAAAATGGTTACAAGAAAAATTAAAAGAAATAAAAACCCTGCCTCTAGGGCCTGTCATACCCCTTTTTCTAAAACCTGAAAATTAGGGTTTACAAAACACTTTTTGTGCTAATAATGTCATATTAAGCAAACGCAATTAAACCTTATTGTTTCTCTCGTATTGACGTCATCATCCAGTTATAACCGCCATGTGATCTTTTTCTACTCTCGACATATGTGTTTCAAACCCTTATCGTATCTATCTCTACACCAGTCCGAACTTGCGTCCCTCGACGTAAGGCAATCTCCAGTTACCTTTTCTTTGCCCTACCTAACTACTTGCATGCATACTTGCAAATCCCTACTTGCATATACCTATATGTATATGTCTGTATGTCTGCCTATCGGTCACCTTTATGTATCTATACATATCAACCTATGTACACGTATATGAGTTCATGTCTCTGTGGGAACCCCTACCACCTTTTCTCTCTCCTAGATGCTTAACCTTATTCCTCTCCTATCCGCTATCGAAAATTTTCCTCTCGTGATCCTTGTGACGGAACCCTGCTTTCCGTCTGCCTCCATAATCCTTAAGAGTCTAATCTACCGAAAGACTATATATACAAGTATACGTGTGACACTTCTCGAACCCCAACCCACCATGATCCTCCTATGCTTATCCTAACGCCATCGCAAATTCTATTATGCTTAAATTTCCAAGTGTATGTGTGCACATACACTCTGAACTCTAATTCGCTTTTTCCAAACAGAAGTAAAGTTTGAAACCCTAGCTCCCTCTCGGGTTCCTTATAGACCATATACACACTTCCACCACTAGTACCTGTGCGTATACGGGACAACACACCGTATGTATTAAAACCCTAATTCTATCATGCATGGTTTACTTCACCTCCAACCTGTGCTCGTGTATTCCGTCAAAAATTTCCAAAATATGGGGCCTGGGAATACTCCAAAGAATAAATCTATATTCTTTTTCTAAGCAAAACCCCTTTTTCCCAAATCTATTTTACAAGTTTCTGGTCATACTAAATCACTAAACCATCATTTCATGTGGCCAGTTGAACTCCAAAAATTCTCCCTCGAAAACTCAACATAAACTCAAAGGAATATATCTGCCATTCTGCTGTTCCCCCTACTGATACTTCCTCTCTCTTCCTAGAAAAGTCTACCCATGGGGTACCAACCGATCTACCCATGGGGTACCAACCGATCAGCCCTTACTTCACTTCCATGTGGGTCCGGGTCCCAGATATCAGCCCTATCCCTTTTCTCACTTCTTCTTCCTTACTCCTTCCTCCTTACCCTTTTTCTTTCTTCCTGCCGAGCACTGCTACCTCCAGGCCACGTAGCACTGCAATACAGAGGTCGGCGTCTAATCCTACAGCACCCGCCACCCTCCCTCATTACTCCCCCTCCTCCTCCAGGCCCATTACACCCGAGCTCCTTCTTCCTCTATAAATTAAGCCCGAGGTCCTCCTTCCCTTCATTTTTTCCCCGAGCCGAGCTCCTCTGCCTCCTTGCCATTTCCCGAGCACTTCCACTCCCCTTGCTTCTTCTTCCCCCGCTGCTTCTTTAACTCCTTCCTAAGCTAGCTCAAACCGAGCTGCTCCATTTCCTCCCTACATGAGCAACCTCCCCTCCTCCTATGCTCCCTAAAATGCTCAACTTCTTCTCCCCTAAGCACCAAGTAGCATCGGCTGGCTAACTCCTCCCCTCCATCTCTCCCCATTCCACCAAATGGCTCTACCTCTTCCTCGAGCGCCAAGGTAGCCACGACCTATTCTCCTTCAGCATCGACGGGAATTGCGGCTAGCATGCCTCGCCGCACGGCAATGTCCCGCCCCAATGCTACGCCGTTACCGGCGGGTGCCGCTCCCGGGTCAGCCAAGCACTGATGCAGCTCCGCTCTTCCTCTCGCTGTGGATTTGGTTACCGCTCGCACCGACCGCTGCTTCAGATAGCCTGTCCTCCTCCCCGGTGCAGCTCTAAGGGTTGCCTCCTGCTCCCGGGACCAACTTGTCATCGTCCCTGCGACAGGGAAGAACGCCGACGAGGAGAATCCAACCACCTCCGAGATCTGTCGTGCTCGGCACCGCCTCACTGATGTTGTTGCTAGCCATCTACTCACCATCGAGAGTGACGCCACCCGCCAACGGTAAGGAACTCTGGAAGCCCCCAATGGCGGCCTCTTCTTTCCTTTCTTGCTTCGCTGCAGGATGAAGGAAGTTGCAGCCCAAAGCCAGCCCGCCATCCTTTCTTTATCCCGATGGAGCCAGCCCACGCGACCGATTAGTGGAGGCGCATTACCCGGAATATGCTTTCCCATTCGGAGTACGTATTTTCCCCTCCGCCCTTCCCCAAGTATGTCTTCCCTTCTGGAAGTTGTATTTCTGCCCTAGACTCCCCTGTTACTGCTTCCAATGTACCAAAGGCATCCTTTTATTTCCTGCCTTCGACATCATCCCCTCTCCTTCGCCGGCAGTCCTACCCCTCCGATTCTCCCCATCGGTAAAACTTCAATGATCCCTACCTCTTTCGATATAGCTCCAAATGAGCCAATTCTTTTCCCAGGGTACTTCTAAAATCAAAACCTGCACTCCAGTACCAGTTTCATAATTTTTGAGATTATTCAAATTTCAAATTTGAATATTATTCAAATTTCAAATTTGAATATCATTCAAATATAAAAGCCATATATATCTTCTCCAATTTAGCTCCAAATAAATTAGTTTCTCTTCCAAAAATTTCTAAAAGTCAGATCGAATATTCTGATTTTGGTAGGACAATAAAGCCAAATATTTTTATTTTAAAACATAAGGAAGTAATCTGCTATATTACTCTAAAGTCTTGCTTCACAAAGCTTTTCATTTAATTTTATAAAAGCTTTTGAAACCCATTACTACCTCTGAACCCAACTAAAGTATCGAAACCAAGAACACCAAAGGTGCAACTGTGTTAATTAACCAAAAAAAATAGGGTTTCTAATATTGTGAAAACTCTTATTTCATGTAATGGAATTCTTTCCCGCTCCTTTAAAACCCTAATAATATCTAAGTCCAAAGCACATGTTTTAAGTATTCATGAATGTATGTTGATTCTTGTTTGATTCTTCCTCACATTGTTTCTTATTTGACATCTTTCCTATGTGTAGATATGACATTGTGTTACTTGCCCGAAGGAATTGAGCCGTTACCATATCAAGACCGAGTCCTAGGCCAAGGCCGATAAAGCCAGGCAAGCTTTCCCACTTTGATCATGTTGAATCCGATGTTTATAAAAACTTAAATGTTTTGTTTACAACTCTGTATGCTATGTGAATATCAGCGATATTTTATGTTAGACCTAGATATATCCTATTTGTCGTGGGGATTTCGCGGCAATATACATTTTTGTGGATTTGGGGGCGCAAGTGGATGATCTAGGCGGGTTCACACGAGAGATTTACCCAGGTTCAGGCCCTCTTGTGGAAGAGGTAATACCCTACTCCTGCAAGAGGTTTGATCTTGTCTCGTATGAGAAATTTACAGTGGCGAGTAAGGCGTACAAGTATGAGAAAATGGTAATAGCCAATTGTCCACCCCCCTACCAAGGGCCCTAGCCTCGCGTTATATAGGGCCGATGAGGCTGGGAACTACAACTGCCGAGTCGGTTAGCCCGTGCAGATTGTGCGGAGCAACTCCCGCTATAATGGCACTTAGACCGCGCACGTTGCCTCCGGTAGTGGCGCATCAATCTCGCGCCGTTGGTTGAACGGGCTGTGGGTTGAACGCATCGCAGTAATGCTTATCCTGACGATGCACTGTCGGCCCAGCCGAGTGGGCTTCATGGACCCGGCTTGGGCCACTTCCTGCCATGCCGGCCGAGTCCTCGTCTTGGGCCTACCCGGAAGGGATCCCACTATCAGTAGCCCCCGAGTGCTTCAAGGTCTCGATGCAGGCGCCGTCTGGAGAACGAGTTGTGCGTGAAGCCGAGCCACCCGTAGAGAGACCTTGATGGACTCCAGTGATCCCTAAAAAGGTTAGGTATGTGCTTGTAGCAAAAAAAAGGCCTCGGTGATACCCAAGTTTTCTTTGTTGGGGAGAAAGGCTAGTGGCCCGCTGGAGGCGTATCATGAATTCTAAGTGAAAATCAGATAGCGTCTAGGCTTATCCGGGTTGATCATTGCTAGCTGGTGTCCGGAGGGGAACGCCTTTGATCTTCAGCTTCAGAACCGAGCCTACGGACTTTGGCATATGGTTCTGAGTCAGAGACCAACTCGTGCCACCGGGGATGCCGAGTCCGTCCTTCGCTCAGGGTGTTGCCGAGTGACCTGCGAACCCTGTTTGGCAGGTCATCGACACCCATTTGCAGAGCTGGTCTACTTCCGAGTGGGCGCAGTCGGTGCGCCTCTGGATGTCTAGTGCTGCTTGGTGGAGCCGGCGCAATCTTTGTGCTGCGGTGCTGCGAGCTGAGTCCGACTCCAAACCGTCTCACGGAAACATGGAACGTCGCGACTGTTGATGATGTCACACGGAATCTTTTGCATGTCATTGCTTCGACTGGCGCATTTAATGCGGTCAGTCGAACGGACAGTCGCTTGTGATGAAGGGTCACGATGGGACGTCGCGGCAGTTGATGATGACGCCTCGAGTCCCGCACGAGGCGTGCGCGAGCAGTTACCATGGCGAATCGTGGCCACGTGTGACGCGCTGACAGGCCGAGGCAGTTTGACTCCTCCTCCTTTAAAAGTCGAGGTAGCAGGGGCGGGGTGGTTTCCATCTGCTTCTTTGTCTTCCTCTCGCGTGCCACCACAGCCTTCTTTGCTCGCCGCTGCGCAAATTCTTTCCTCGCCTTCCGACCCCCGTCAAGCGCTTCCCCGCCGGCATCGACGATGTCTCGTGCTGGCAAGGGCAAGAGCTCGTCCTCCGCCTCCGCCGCCGCTGCCCTTCCCGATGGTTGGAAGAAAGGCGACTAGGTGCCGTCGATGGTGACCGACCGGATTCTGGCGGGCCTCGCCGGCGAGGGCCTGCTTTCGCCTCAGGCTCTCTGTAATTGGAGGTCGCTGTACCGGGAGGAGAAGGCCGCCCCGCACGTGCACGAGCGGGTGATGCTCATCCCGTTCATCGAGCGGGGCCTGTCGCTGCCCCCGCACGACTTCGTACGCGGGCTCCTCTTCTTCTACGGCCTCCAACTTCATCACCTGAGCCCCAATGGCATCCTGCACATTGCGTGTTTTATCACGTTGTGCGAATGCTTCCTGGGGACTCGGCCCCATTGGGGGTTATGGAAGAAGATCTTCCTTGTGAAGGCACAGCGGGTTTAAAGCCGGCGGGCACCTGTCGATCTGCGGGGGAGCCGACAACCAGTTCAAAGCCGATGCCAAGTACTTCAAGTTGCAGCTCCCTGACACCGTGAGGAAGTGGCAGGACGGCTGGTTCTATTGCCCTGATGAGCGCACACCGACTGCGCAAGAAGGGCTCCCCAAGTACACCGAGGGGCCCCCCGAGTGGCAGAAGCGTTGGGGTGCCAAGCCGTCGAGTGCAGAAATGCCCGAAGTCGAGCGCCTAATGAGGAGGATCTAGTGGCTCCAGGACAAGGGCCTCACCGGTGTCGATATCATCGTCACCTGGCTGAGTCGGCGGATTCAGCCACTCCAGGCTAGGGATCACCCGATGTGGGCGTACTCGGGCGCTTCCGACTCGACCAGGGTGTCGGCCAGGGAGCTCTCGGATAGAGACTTCATGGACTTGCTGAAGAATTTGACCAAGGAGCGCACTGGCCTCGACAGGGTGCCTCGCGTGGCGCTCTTTTCTTCTGACAATCCTCCACCCACTGTAAGTCCTTGTCTTTCGAGTCGAATTCTTTCAAACTTGTTTCGCGCTGTGACTTCTTCTGAAACCGAGTCCTCTATGCTATAGACCTTGCTGAACCTGGATCCCATGCCGCCCCTCCTGGAACAAAATCTGGCTCCGGGGCTTTTGGATGACGTGGAAGTGGATGAGGAGGCCTCCGAGGGTGGGGACTCGGGCGACGAGACCCAGGAGGCCGAGCCTGTGGCTGCCCCGGCCTAGAAGCAGAGGCGAACGGAAGATGCTCCCGACTTCGGGTCTTCAAAGGCGTCGACGGAGCCCGTGCAACCGGAGTCAGCGTCCAAGCGACCACGGCCGGCTGCCTCCCAGTCGGCTCCAACTTCTTCCCCCGGAGCACCGACCACCACGGGGAGGCCAAAGAAGAAAACAGTGGCAAAGGCGATCCCCACGACCTCTAGGTACGTAGCCTTTCGGCCTAGCCTTCATCTTTTTGGTTGAAGGGGGCACACACTGAGGCTAGAGTTGGAATTTGACAAAGGAGGCCGCCAGTCCGGAATGATCACAAGGCCGAGTTCAACTCAGCCGTCGGAGTCGGTTCCCGTGACTCCGGCTGTGGTCGTTCCACACGAGCAACCGCCTACTGCACCCACAGCAGAGGTGCCGGAGTTGGACACGGGGGCTGAGCCCGTCGTTACTCTGGTAGAAGCAGTTCCGCCGAGTGCCGATGTTGGCGGCGGAGACGCGCCGACTCCGGTGGGCGAGCTGAACCCGGAGCCAAATCCGGTGTCGAAGGATGCGGTGGATGCCGACTCCGCCGCGCCGGCTGACAAGACCGAGGATGACAGTCCCGCCACCGACGTGGGAGCCACAGCCGCCGACTTGCCTGAACGGAGCGAGTTCGCAGCTGATGACATCATCAGCGGCGAGCTTGTCTGCATCGGAGATGAGCTGGCGGCGAAGGCGACACCCACCGACTTCTCCTCTTTGGAGGAGCGAAGCCTTGTGTTGGCCATGCCGCCCACGGGGAGAGGAGCGTCACCTGGCCAGCCGAGTGCCCCGCTCTCATCACGCAGCTCGCGTTGTCGAGTGACAGCGCGGGGGGAGTGTGCGGCAGCACACGGCGCCGCAACCCGCGTCGCCGCCCTCAGTGCCAAGCTGAAGGACTCCGCAGGCACGGCCAGCACACTGGTGGACTCAGCCAGTGCGCTCGAACGTTCCGTCGAGGTAAGTCTTTGCAATCGTATTTTCTTCCTTTCCTGCTTTGACGCTGGGGGGCATGGTCAGGGCACCCAGTGGGTGTAGCCCCCGAGTCTTTGGTTGACTGTTTGAGTCGGCTAGGGACATTTTTGACTCAGATGTTCCTTTGGCCTAGGTGTTGGCCCAACTCAGCGAAAACAACCAAGTCCTCGTGGAGAGAAACGCTTCCCTCGAGAAGGCACTGGCCGACGAGAGGGCCAGGAGTCAGTCACTCGAGGAGAAACTCACTGCCGCGGGGAGTAAGTATCCGAGTCGCAGTTCTTTTTGAGATGGTAGACGCCTTTCGTTGGTTTAATCTTTTGAGCCGGTAGACGCCGAGGCCGAAGCTGCATGCCTGAGGGAACAACTGAAGAACTCCATCTTGATGGAGAAGGCGAGGGAGATGCTCGACGCCAAGGAGGCCGCGTTCAACGACGAGCTTAGGTAGGCTCGCGAGAACATGAAGACTGCTGCTTTGTTGCAGTCGGAACACCAGCGGCTGGCGGACCAGTATGAGGAGCTCAGCACCATGAACCGCGAGCTGCAGAAGCAAGTCGACTGCTTCTACTTGAAGATGACCGAGTCGAAGAGTCGGCACGAGGCAGCCATCGCCGAGTGCCAGAAGCGCGAAAAAGAACTAATGGAGCAGCTCAAAGCCGCCAATGAGTCTTTACTCGATAAGTTCCCGAGTCTTTCGCCAGCTTCTTCAGTCTTTTCTTTCTTGTCGGTGTTTTTGTAATAATTCATGCCCAGATGCTTGCCCAGAGCTGGAGGAGCAGGCAAGACAAGCTGCACGCCAACTGCAAGGGTTGGTCAACCCGGCGGAGGCAGCGCTCGAAGCCTTCTGGACACCGGAGGCGATGTCCAACTGCGTCGTCACGCTTGAGGACCGATTGTTCCAAGTTAAGAGCTTAGTGCAGAACATGAAGATGGTGTCACAGGACCTCTGTGCCACCTTGTGGCCCAACGAGGAGCTGAGTTCTTGCATCTTCGCCCTCGCCGACAAGTTTATGCAAGGCTCGGCGGAAGTGGACAAGTGGAAGGAGTCGGCGGCCCGCTCGGGAGCCGAAATGGTGCTAGCGATGGTCCTGGCGCACCATCCGATGCTAACGTCAACGCGATCGCCGCTGGGGCCCCACTTGACGCGGAGGACGAGCCGATTGACCCCGTGAAGCTACTTCCCCAAGTTCACCGAGCCGCCAGTCGGATCGCCGGGTTCGCCGGCCTGGACGAGCACGTGGAGGCGGCGCCAGAAGAAGAAGAATAAATGTACTTGATATGAATCCTCGGTATGCCGAGTGAAAATGCTGTAAAGACTTTAAGTATTTTGTAGTAAACCGTTTTGAGTTATTTCACTCGTCTAAATTTGTTTCTGCGTTAAATCCTTTCGTGTGCAAGCCGACCTTAGCTTTTGCTCTTGCCAACTGGACAGCCAGGTTGCGATTGTAGTTGGGGACGAAGAGTGGGCCTTAGGTGCTGTACACATTTACTTAGACGTTTTTTCAGAGAAACAAAGTTAGATGAGTCGAGACGCACCGACTCGCGGTGTACCCAGTGGGTGGAGTGAGGTAGCCCCCGGGGGTTGCCCGGAGGAGTCAAGCCACTCGGTTGATGTAAGAGGTTGCCCAAGAGAAATAAAAATCGGTGTAAATGTAGCCCCCGAGTGCCGCTCGGGAGAAACAAATTTCATTCAGGATCAAACTAAATATAACAGAAAGCGCAGAGTTTAAGTGTAGAAGGACGCAGCTGGGCGATGTTCTAGGTCCTCTCTGTGATGATGCCAGATTCCGGATCCTCCAGTCGGTAGGCGCCGTTATGAAGTACTTGGTGGATGATGAAGGGGCCTTCCCACGGCGGGGAAAGCTTGTGCATGCCCGTCTTATCCTGGATGGGTCGGAGGACCAAGTCGCCTTCATTGAAGGCTCGGCCTCGCACTTGGCGGCTGTGGTAGCGGCACAAGGTCTGCTGGTATATGGCTGAGCGGGAAAGAGCGAGCTCCCGTGCTTCCTCGAGGAGGTCGAGGTCGTCCTGTCGTGCCGACTCCGCATCAGCTTCCACATATGCGGCGACTCGCGGGGAGTCGTGGAGGATGTTACTCGGCATGACGGCCTCTGCTCCATAGACCATGAAGAAAGGCGTGTAGCCAGTCGACCGGTTTGGAGTAGTCCGTAAACTCCTGAGGACGGAGGGGAGCTCGTCGATCCAGTAGCCGGCGGTCCTCTGCAGAGGTAACCAAAGCCGGGGTTTGATGCCCTGGAGGATGAGCCCATTGGAGCGCTCGACTTGCCCGTTGGATTGTGGGTGGGCCACCGAGGTGTAGTCGATTCGGATGCCGTGGTCCTTGCAGAACTGGCGAAAGACTTCAGCCGTGAAGTTCGTGCTGTTGTCAGTGATGATACTGTGGGGGATGCCGAATCGAAAGATCACCCCCTTCATGAAGCTGACTGTAGTCAGACCATCGAGTTTCATGATGGGCTTGGCCTCGATCCACTTAGTGAAATTGTCGACTGCCACGAGGAGGTGGGTGAATCCTCCTCTTGCTATCTTGAGCGGGCCCACCATGTCGAGTCCCCACACAGCAAAGAGCCATGTGATGGGGATGGTCTTGAGCACGGTAGCCGGCATGTGTGACTGACTGGAGTACCTCTGACAGCCCTCGCAGGTGTGAACGAGCTCGTCTGCATCGGTGAGAGCAGTGAGCCTGAAGAAACCATGGCGGAAGGCCTTGGCGACGAGTGCCCACGAGGAAGCGTGGTGGCCGTAGGTTCCCGAGTGGATCTCCTCGAGTACTGCTCGGCCTTCCTCCGGCGAGACGCACCTCTGAAAAACTCCGATGGTGCTGTGCTTGTAGAGCTCACCGTTGATGATGGTGTAGGCTCGAGCGCGGCGCACGATGCGGCATGCTTCAGCCTGATCCTCGGGGAGCTCCTTCCGCTGGAGGAAGGTGAGGAATGGCTGTGTCCAGAGTGGCATGACGGCCAGGACGCCTTCCTGGGTTGACTCAGCCACCGTTGGACCTTCGGGCTCGACCTTGGGAGACTCGGGTGCCGACTCCATCTTGATAGAAGGTTCATGTATTTGTTGAAGGAAAATGCCAAGTGGTACCTTGTCGCGAGTGGAGCCGATCCTTGCGAGGGAGTCAGCGGCCTCGTTGTCGCACCGACGGACATGATGCAGTTCGAGGCCCTCGAAGTGGCCTTCAAGGCGACGTACTGCGGCACAGTACGCCGCCATGGTGGGCTCCTTGGCGTCCCACGAATTCATCACCTGTTGCACGATCAGATCCGAGTCTCCGCAACATAGGAGTCGGCGGATACCAAGTGAGACGGCGATGCACAGACCGTGCAACAGGGCCTCGTATTCCGTGATATTGTTGGATGCCGTGAAGTGAATCTATAGCACATAGTTGAGCTTGTTACCCTTGGGAGAGACGAGGACAACTCCAGCCCCCGCGTCCGCAAGCATCTTTGACCCATCGAAGTACATGATCCAGTGTTCGGGGTTGACTTGGGGTGGGAGGGTTTGTTCTTCTGTCCATTCGACGATGAAGTCGGTGATAGCCTGAGACTTGATGGCCTTGCGGGGCTCGTAGTTGATGTCGTGAGGCATGAGCTCGATTGCCCACTTAGTGACTCATCCCGTGGCGTCCCTGTGTTAATGATGTCTGACAAGGGAGCGTGACTGACCACGGTAACCAAATGGGCTTGGAAGTAGTGGACTAACTTCCGCGCTGCCATGAACATGCCGTAGATGAGCTTTTGGTAGTGCGAGTAACGCTGTTTCGAGTTGGTCAACACCTCGCTGACGTAATAGACGGGGCAATGCACCTTCTGCGCTCGGCCTTCTTCCGCGCGTTCCACCACCAGGAGGACGCTTACCACCTGACTGGTGGCCGAGATATAGAGCAGCATGGGCTCATTCTCCACGGGCGCGATGAGGACTGGAGGTGTGGATAGTAGTCGCTTGAAGTCATCGAAGGCCTTCTGGGCTTCATCGGTCCACTCGAAGGAGTCGGATTTCTTGAGGAGTCGGTAGAAAGGCAAGGTCTTCTCACCGAGTCGAGAGATAAACCGACTGAGTGCAGCCACACACGCAGTCAGCCGCTGGACAGCCTTCAGATCCTTCGGTTTGCTCATTTTGAGGATGGCGTCAATCTTGTCCGGGTTCGCCTCAATTCCTCGCTCGGAAATGATGAAACCAAGCAGCTTTCCCGAAGGGACTCCAAAAGCGCATTTCTCCGGGTTGAGCTTCATGTCGAACCGCCTGAGATTGGTGAAGGTTTCAGCCAAATCGGTTAGGAGATCCGAGCTCTTCTTCGTATTCACCACGGTGTCGTCGACATAGGCTTGGATGTTCCAGCCAATCTGGTCATGCAAGCATTTCTGCATACATCGCTGGTATGTAGCACCAGCATTTTTCAAACCAAAAGGCATGGTGATATAGCAATAAGCCCCGAACGGGGTAATGAAAGAAGTTTTTATTTCATCCGACTCTTTCATCTTAATCTGGTGGTGGCCTGAATAGGCATCCAGAAAACATAAACGCTCACAACCAGCCGTAGAGTCGACTACTTGATCGATACGGGGTAGTATGAACGGATCCTTGGGGCAAGCCTTGTTCAAGGATGTGTAGTCAACACACATGTGCCAAGTTTTGTTCTTCTTAAGAATCAGGACTGGATTCACTAACCAGTCCGGGTGAAGAACCTCTTTGATGAATCCGGCTGCGAGGAGCCGGGTGATTTCTTCTACGATGGCTTTGCGCCGATCCTCGACAAAATGATGAAGGGACTGCCTGATCGGCTTTGCGTCTTTGGCGACGTTGAGGAAGTGCTCGACGAACTTCCTTGGAACTCCCGACATGTCAGCTGGCTTCCATGTGAAGATGCTCCAGTTCTCACAAAGGAAGTCGACGAGCGCACTTTCCTATTTGGCCTCGAGGTCGAACCCGATCTGGACTGTCTTGGATGGGTCGTCGGGGTGGACCTGGACCTTCTTGGTGTCCTTAGCCGACTGGAAAGTGGACTTGGTTACCGCCTTCTTGCTCGGTGGAGCCTGCTCGAGGTCGGCGGACTTCTTCATAACCTCCAGCTCTTCAGCCACGATCAGGGACTCGGCGATGTCCGCACTGGCGACGTCGCACTCGTTGGAGCGCTCAAAATCTCCGGTGATGGTGATGACCCCCTTTGGGCCCGGCATCTTCAGCTTGAGGTAGACGTAGCACGGCCGGGCCATGAACTTGGCGTAGATAGGGTGACCGAGGATAGCATGATAGGCGCTCTTGAAGCCGACTACTTCGAAGGTGAGGGTTTCGACCCGAAAGTTATCCGGTTCACCGAACATGAGCTCCAAAACGATCTGGCCCAGAGGCTTGGCGCACATCCTTGGCACAATCCCATGAAAGGTAGTGCTGCTGGGATGAAGTCGGGACTCCGAGATCTGCATCTGCTTCAGCGTGTCAGCGTAGATGATGTTGATGCTCCTGCTGTCATCCATGAGGACCTTGCGAAGCTTGAAACCACCGACCTGCGGATCCACCACCAGGGCGTGCTTGCCTGGGAGTGGAACGCGATCCGGGTGGTCGGAGCGATCGAAGCCAACTGGCGTCTCCGACCGGTCCAACCACTGGGGAACCGCTGGGACGATCGCGCTCATCTCGCGGTATCGGAGCTTCTAATTCCTTTTGGAACTGAGTCCCTCAAAAATCATGAGGACGCCCTTCCGCGGAGGGTACTGCGGGGCGTCGTCTTCAGCAGGGCCATTTTCGTCATCGGCGTTGGAGGCAGGCAGTTTCTCCGCCCGAAGGCGCTTTAGAAAGCTGCACTCCCTAGTCGAGTGACCTGCCTTGAACTCGGCGGTGCTGTAGAACGAGCAAGGCTTGTCCAAGATCTCCTCGAAGGTCAACCTCGGTGCCTTGCGTTGCTGCCACGGGCGCTCCTTCTTGCGGCTGCCATTGCCGCGTTGGTTGTCGCGCTCAGCAGCCGCGACCAGATCGGCGCCACTGACTCCATCTCCAGCACCAGCTTTGTGCTTCTGGGTGCGGTTGCCGTTGTGCTTCCGGCCCGAGTTGGCATGGTCTTTGCGTCCCGAGGACTCGGCTTTTGACTTGCCTTTGTCCTCATAGCGCATGGCCTCCTCGCCAGTTGCGTACTTGCTGGCCACCTCCATGAGTCGGCCCATGGTCTAAATGTTGGACCTGGCCAACTTGTGCTTCAGGAGCTTGTACTTGACTCCCTGAGAGAAGGCCTAATAGCATGGATCTCTGAGACGTCCTCAATGGAGTTGCGGAGCCGAGTCCAGTGTTGGATGTAATCCCTGACTGGCTCTCCTTTCTCCTGGACGTAGAGCTAGAGATCTTGCGCGTTCCCTGGCCGCTTGTATGTGCCTTCGAAATTCTTGACGAATGCCTCCTGGAAGTCCTTCCAGTCGTAGATGATGTCTTCGGGCAGACTGTTAAGCCACGCCCGCGCCGATCCCTTGAGCATCAGGGGAAGACTGTGGAGGGCGACACGCTCGTTGCCCCCACCGATGTTGCACGCCACGAGGTAGTCGGCAAGCCAAGTTTCCGGCTTGGTGGTGCCGTCATATTTGTTGACGCTGGTGGCGATCCGGAACCGGTCCGGGAATGGCTCGGTGTGGATCCGCCTACTAAAGCACAGCGGACTGATGAAGGCCGAGCCGCTCGGCTGATCGACCTCGTCGCCTCGAAGCTCGGCCCGCGCCCTAGCCGCCCGGATGCCCTCGATGTCATCCCGCGCGTCGCGGGCGCTGCCAGCCCGGCCAGGGGGGGAATCGGCTCGGCGCCACTCCGCGTGGATCCGATTGATCTCCTCGTGAGCATCGGGACGTCGGTTGGTGGAGTGGCTCGGCTGCGATGAGCCTATGGTGATTGGGCGACTCGGAGCCCTTGAGGGCTGACTCCGGGCGGACCCGGAGGCCAGCCTGCCACACGACGAAGCGGCCTCATTCTGCTGCCCCACTGCCATCTTCATTAGAGTGACGACTCGGTGCTAGTTTTTCACCGCAGGGCCATCTGCCAGTGGTGGAAGCGAGTCCACTAGCGCAGCGGCCGCGATGAGGTTCTGAGCGGGAGAACGGTAAACCAGGATGCCGTCCGTGTCCTGACCCAAGATGGAGTCGTGGACGGCGCGGCCCCTCCGAACGGACGACGAAGTGGGCCGGTGTGAGCGCCGGCGCGACTCGTGAGCCATAACCTCGTCATACTCACGCTCTCGCGCCTCGAGAGCCGCTTTCTCGCGGTCGACGCGGTACCACTCAGCCAGGATGGCCAGCCGGGAAGTTCTCGGCATCCGACTGGCCAGTGATGGGCGTGCGTAAGAGCTCGTCCACCGCCCTGGCCATTGGGCCGAAGGTGCCTGCAGCGTCGGTGGCGCCGGGCGCAACCATGTACACCTCTGCTGCGGGGGCACAGCTACATGAACTCTCGTAGCCGTCGGATTCGGAATCTAGGACGGGCAGGAGTGACTCGGAGCCGATCATGCCGACGAGCTGGGAAGCAGCCTCGCCATCGCATGAGGTTGGTGAAGATCCCAGGGGATGCCTGGGCGCCGGCTCCGTCGCCGAGTGGGGAACCGGATCCTGGAGGCGCAATTGGCCGAAATCATCGGCCAAGAATGCAGGCTCCCGAAGGAGTACGTCGCGCCTACAGGGAGCATGGCAGAGGCTGGGCGCCCTGCCGTGTCGCCGGACACGAAGCCACCGCCGTTGGTTGAACAGGTCGTGGGTTGAACGCGTCACAGTAATGCTTATCCTGACGACGCACTGTCGGCCCAGCCGAGTGGGGTTCATGGACCTGGCTTGGACCACCTCCTGCCATGCCGGCTGAGTCCTCGTCTTGGGTCTACTCGAAAGGGATCCCACCATCACTATTGTTGCATATGAAGTAGGTCCAACAAGTATATCCTTGTAACCCTAGCACTACTTGTTGGTCATCGTGCGTCCAACATAGTACTAAGGCTATATGCTGTAGCCATGCTTAGACCTGCTATACTAAAAAATCTATTTTTTTCCGATTCATGCGAACCACCATTTGGAATGGGATAAAACCCTTGGGAAGACGTGTACCTTCCAAGGTGAATGCTTGAAAGTGATGTTTGCCGAAACCCCAAAATAGAATGGAGAATGATTTTGATTCGGGTGAGAACAATAAGTGGAGATTGGGGAATGGTCGTAACATGTAGGGACATGGCTATAAGGTGATGATGTGTAGTCTTGCTCGAATCAATAAAGGACCGAGCCTAAGTGCCGCTCAACAAAGTTCACCTCGTACGTCCACATCTCCTTTGGGAAGGACTTGACTCATTACTCTGTCGAGTGCTAGCATCTGAACCCATGGGCAGTAGGGTGATAAGTGCAAGGGGGATTGCTATCCCTAGAAAACCTTCTCGTAGTTGACGTAGGAAGTTGTTCGACACAAAGATGGGCCCGTTTCTATTTATGTGTCGAGGATCGTTGAACGTAAACAAAGACCAGGTAGGGCTCACCTAGCTAGTTTAGCGCTAGGGCAAAACAGAGGAACAACCTCGTTGTAATAACCCTGCTGGCACACCTCGTGAAGTGTGCTCATGTGGCCATGGCAACAAGGGGGACCTACATCTTGTGGGTAAAGCCGTACAATATCTGTAGAGTGTTAAAATCTATTTGAATAGCCACGTCCTCGGTTATGGACATAACTTGGCAAGGCCACACAATGGTTGGACTAAGTTTACTTGCAAAAAAAGGGTACGAGATTAAGGACATGGGCATGATGTGTCCACAATGTGCAGTTTGAGTTATAGGTGGGTAGCGAGGAACTGTGGAAGTAAAACCTAGCTCGTGCTACGTGGATGAAGCACGGGTGTGACTTAAGGAATGCCTGAGGTGATATACAGAGTTATCGGCCTTTAGCTAACGATTGTCTAACTAGATCTTCCAGCACCGAACACTAACTTGTCAGAGACGAGCTTGATTTTGAAAATGCTTTTGAATCTATTATTATCATATTTTGGATGAGAACTTATTTTTCCGCTCAACATATAACATAGGTCAGAGCCACTTTCTTGAACAAGCCTTGCATGAGATAAATTTGTTATGCTCTCCTTGTGTGATGCTTGCGAGTTTACTTCATGTACTCATCTGGCTTATTGATTTGGCCAGACGAAGGGGACATCTACACTGAAGTTAACGATAGTGTTCATGAAGGTTAGGGTGTAACCCTAGTCAGTTGTCTATCGGGTATGGCGTATTGATGGCCACATCACCGCTGGATTTCCATTGTAAGATTATGGTCGATGGGCTACAGGTATAATACCTCGGCTTAGACATTCTATTTACGTAACATATTAAGTTATGTGCGTGTATATCAATGATATACATGTTGACTTGTGTGTACTGGCTACTGATCATGGGACCAATATAAGAAGCGTAAGGGTTTATCTAGCCTTAAAACCGATACACCACAGGGCCCCACCGTCTGTGTCTAAAGCTAGATCAGTCTGATATAGAAATATTTAGGTTATTTCTTTACTGAGAAAAATAAAAAAAAGTTTAAATTTCTTGAATCTTGTAAAATTCATAGTAAATTCATCCTAACTTCAAAACTTGCAAATTTTATATATAAATGCTCAGGACAATATGTACAACCCACCAAAAAAATAATTTCGCCCATATTCTGTTGCTAGAATTTTTTTTGAAACATTACAAATGCTTCAAATCTTGTAGGATTTATCATAAATTCATCCCTAGTCCCAAAAGTTGTGAAATTTTGTGAGAATGACCAGCAAGACATATTCTATCCACTAAAATGATCCCATGCATGTTACTATCTAGGAAAATTCTAAATTGCTATTATTGGCCAACAAATGCTTGAAACTTTCTATTTTTGCCTAGAAATTCATATCTTTTAATATGTAATTCCAAATGCTATGAAACCAACCGTAAAAATCTTAAATTTAATGTGTCATCCGCTAAAATGCATTTTATGCATCCTTCATTTCAATTCATCATGAGTTCTCATTTATTTCCGCTTTTTCTTTCTTTTCGTCATCTCTTTTGCAATACATTACAAATTGGTAACGGGGGAGCGGAGCCACAATACTCTGAATCTCAGCAGGAAGCGTAGGGATGCTCCAACCCAGATAAGCTGAGCTTGGTGCATTGCCATGCTACTTTACATGTCGAAGCACTACTATACTTGCAAGTATGTTTGTACTTATTGGTAGTTGTTATTGCATGCATAGGAACAAATGAACCCTCCCTCGGCGAGTATTTCCAGGATGATGTTTAAGGTGGTTATCTGTGTCGGTTTTATCAAACTTGTGTTTGTTTGTGAGTTATGTTGGGTCTAAGTGATACTAGCTTATATATAGGGCTGAACCTTATGTTTTTGTTGTTTCGGTTGTTTACTACATAAGACCTTTAGATCTATGCCTGGAATGTATGTAACTACCCAAACATAAGGGATGTGAACCACTATCTGTTTAAATCTTTCTTTAGAGTTTGTGCAATGATATACAAGTGGTTTACCACGTCTCTCTATACATAGTACGTATATGTTTAAAATATGGTAGAGAGTTAGCATTAATCCGCTGTACGAGATTTATGATCATAAGTTGAGTGACCCGTCAGCTGAGACGTACTTACCGGCTAGGCAGGGTGTTGACGTCTGTGTGGGGCCTATGGGTGATCTGCTAGTCGTGTTTCGGCCAACTAAGTTAAGGTGTCGACACGAGCGTTGGGCTCCTCTTAATGATTGTGTGGTTCATTGCAAGTCGATGTGTGCTAACTCTCTACAAGATGTTTGTAATTACATTTAACTTATTAAACGATGCCCGTTTCTGGCCGGCTGGACCAGCAAGGAGACAAATGAGCAGGTGGTCAAGCGGAGTTCGTAAGTTGTGTTGGTTCGGTGTCAAACCGTCTAACAGGGTTGTGCATGAGGTAAGCATGAGCACACGTTACGCGTTTTCTCGGTCTTTGACGAAGCATCGTATCTTAAAGTCAGGTACAATTCTGGGCCCTAACAAGAATCATAAGCCAAATGTGGGAACAAGTCCAGACATCGATCCTCCTCGTGGATACACATTTTAGTGAACCTTATACTCGATCATCAGCCAAATGTGCGAACAAGTTCAGTCCTCGATCCTCCTCGTGGATACGCATCTCGATAAATGTTACGGTCCCCAGGCAGTAATAGGCCGGTGGAATCATCAGCCAAATATTTAAATACATCTATTTCAATACATTGTATTTTTTTTGAAACTATTCTTGAGCAATCAACATTCAATGAAATTCAAGTTACGAGTAAAATATACTATGTGTTTGTTGATTTATGATGTGTGATGGAATGCATGTGTGAATATGTGATCTATAATAGGAATCATGCTTGTGTATGTGAAGTATCAACTATTTTTCAGAGGGCATTGCTAGTAGTTCCCGAGGCTAGCCAAAAGTAAAAAAAATACCTACTAGCGTGAAACAGTCATCAACGACAGACCATAGAAATGGACCGTCACTGAGAGCATAACAATCAACAACAGGCTCCTAATGAGCCTGTTAGTCTAGAAGAAGTCATCAACATCGGTGAAAGAGGGAAACCTGTCGTTGATCACCAACGCCATCAACAACGAATAGTGAAAATTACCCGTTATTGATAAGTCCGTTATCAACGACGAGTAAAAAATACATCATTAATGATCTGAATCATCAATGACCAATGATCAATGACGAGCTCCAAATCCATTGTTAATCAAAGATTTGGCTCATTGTTGATCCGCTGTTCTGTACAATGGCTGCTTGTTCATCCAATGCAACAGCAAGGAAACTAATACTTGGACCATCAACTTGCCGAGAAAAGCTCGGGAGGAGTTCATTCGGGATGAAGAAGGCTTAATTCTCCAACGGCCATGCACGCAGGCCTGGCTTTCTTAATTAATTGAGCTCTCTCTGCGCTGGCACCATTAAGCTGATACAATCTTGCGTGCCGCCGCACTAATATTTATAGCACATATGCATCTTATTTCTTCTTTTGTCTCCAAAGTAGCATACTGCGTGCACAAGTCATGTATATATATTATGGTAAATGGTTAACGAGCATACAAAATACTATCGAATAGCTAACTTTTCATGTAAAATCATCTTATAGCATCGACAATAGGAGCAACCTTTTAGTCTCTAAGGGGAGAGAGAAGGTCCTAGAGCATTTTCAACGGTTTGTTACTAAGCTCGTTACTAAAAGAGAGAATAAACAACTTATCAACAGGAACAAGCTCTCCAATAAGTTGTTACTAAAACTTGTTACTAACATTAAAAAACTATATATTGATATGAGAGGATGGAGCCCACAAAATGAATGTTTTAGTAACAAGAATCTCTCTAACAAGCATTTACTTGCTACTAGTTTGTTACTAGCGTCTTGATACAAGACCTCAAGTTGTTTCTCCCTAGAGTAACAATCACACCATCTTTCCTCTCCCTCTCTCCTCCACGTCAACAAAAAGCTGATGCGGCAAGACTTTAGTAACAGCTGACGTGTATTATTGGAGATGCTCTTAGATGCTGCCTCTAACTATTGCAGAAAAGTAACAGTAACCTCTTATGTCATTGGGTCCACATGTAAGTCATTAGGGTTAGAGATTATATATGAAAGATGAATTGTCTTTTAGGTCCCACTAAACATTGTGAAAAATTGTGTTAAGCTGAGCGGATATCATGGATCCCATCTTAGAGGCCAAAACAGCCTCCAAGCACCGTGAATCCCCTTAAGAGGCAACCTATTGTGTGAATTATGTTTAATATCGACTCTAGATGATATGGAGGGGTCGAAGAGTCAAAGGCCGACTCTACCTTTATAGATGCCCTAATGACACCGTACTAATTACCATTTACAATCGTCATTTCAAATTCTGTTCCTCCCCTAATTGCTCCCACTTGGTCATGCAACCATGCATCCAAAGCTCGGCTTCATCTCAGCACGTATACTAAAGGAAGCAGCCCTTGCCAGTTGCGGTGGGCACTGGTTTCACCAGAGCATAGAGCGAGACATTGATAACCACAGGATTTGCCGAGATATTGTACGGGGTGCAACCAGCCACCACAAAGAACCAAAAGAAAAGAAAAGTGTGAATCTACTATTTTCCTATAAAAGAACATATGGTTGTGTCGTAGGTACGAGCCTAGACAATAAGAGAGAGGCACCCCCGTTCGGTTACGCAGGCCTACGAGGGTGCGCATAGGGACCCGAGGGAGAAGGTGGCAAACGAAACTGGGCCTCACGAGCCTGTTTATATTTATCTCCTGAATTAGGGTTTGTGAATGGGAAAATGAAAAATGGATCCCCCTCCCCTTGCCCTTGAGGCTCTATTTATAGATGTGGAGGAGGTGGGATAGAGATGAGAAATTTACAAGTTTGCCCTTCGGAGATACAAAACATTTCCAAGGAGGCTTTTAGACTATTTACACAGCACTTAATTATACGTTATTGGTTTAGGGTTAGCGCGTAAGCACCCCTCCCATAGTAGCCCCTCGTCGATTCGGGGGCGATCAGATAGTGAGCGCCCGGGGCGGCACATCGATTCTTGAGGGGTCGGCGCGCGGTCCGAGCCGATCATTCAGACCTTGTGCTTTCCTTAGTTGGTGGGCGACATGTGATCCGAACTTCCTTTGTGACTGAGATATGAAGCTGCATGGTTATCTCGGGGGGTGCGGGGGGTGCGGGGTGCGAGGGACATTTTTTCTCTTTTTTTTCTTTTTCTCCTCTTTTTCTCTTTTTCCTCTTCTTTCTTCCTTTTTCTCCTTCCCCTTTTCTTCTTTTTCTCACCCGACCCGCCTCCTCTGTCCAAATGGGCCAGGCCACCCCGCCGTGCCTCACTCCTCTTCCAGTTCTCCCACCGCCGCCGCCTCAATCCCGCCGCTGCCGCCTCTTCGTCTGCCGCCGCCTCCACCGCGGTCGCCACCGCCTCCACCGCGGGCTGCGCCGTCTCCGCTGCGGGCCGCGCCATTGCCGCTGCGGGCCGCGCCGTCACCCCTCGCGTCCTGATCGACCACGCCGCAACAGCTGGGCCGGCCCCGCTCCCCGCCTCGGCCGCGGGCCTCTGCTGCCGCGCCCGGCCCGTCGCGCCGCAGCGCTGCTACCTCCGGTGGCCGGGCCGCGGCACCGCGCCTCCGCCTCAGACACGGGCCTCCTCAGCCGGCCGCGCCGGAGCGCCGCCGCCTCCGGCAGCTGGGTCGCGGCGCCGCTCCTCCGCCTCGGCCGTGGGACGCCGAGCTGGGCCGCCGCCTCCGCTCCCAGATGTCGTGGTCGCCGGGACACCTGTCGCGGCCGTCGTGCTGTTGTTTTTTTCTTTTTTCTTTTTTTTTGTCCTTGTGTACTGTCGTCCCCAGTTGGCCGTTGTTGCCGGGCTGTCCCGGGTGCCTCGGCCAATCGCGCCGCCCCCGAACGCCGCTGTTACACGACGCTGCGGACGTGTAATTTTAATTTTTTTTGTTTGGCGGGTACTGTTGTCTCTGGTTTGCCGCTGTCGTCGGGACGTCGCGAGCACCTCGACCGTCACCATTGCCTTAGCCTACACTACAATCACTGTCTCCGCCTACATTGCCACGGGCTGTTCTAGCTTCGCCCTACCACCGGTTCCGCGCGTCGCTGCCTGCACCCCGGTTGTCCGTGTCGACACCCCGCTCCCCCACCGTCCTTGCGACACTTGAAGGGAGCGCTAGTGCGCGATGCCGTTGCACCCCGAGGGTTGCAGGGGCGGCGAGGAGCGAGCTCGCCAGCGATGCCGTCGCATCGTGAGGGTCGTCCGGGAGGTCGGGACCTGTCTTTGGGATGTTGAGACGCCGCACGCGAGAAGCTGCGTACGAGGGTGCGAGGACCCTCGGCGGAGCGGTGCGCACTACCCTCCGCGGGGGCGCGAGGACCCTTCGCATGGGCGCGAGGATCCCCCGCGGAGGGGCGCACGGAGACGCTCATGAGGGCGCGAGGACCCTCCACGGGGGACGCGCGGGAGAGCGTACGGAAGCCAAGGAAATACACGCCAAGGGAAAGGGGACGGCGGCCGATGCTGACAAGGATGGGGCCAAGGCCGGTGAGGGTGACCGCTACACCCAGTGGCTCAGTCGTTCTCGTGCGGATATGACCCTGATCCAGTGCCTTGTCGATGAGGGCAAGATCTCCACAGTCGACGCCGTCATCATCCCAAAACGGACGGAGCTGTGGGGGAAACCTGGACCTGGCCAAGTCGTGGCCTTCGCTGCGCAGTTCGACGCTGGATTGTGCTTTCCAGCTGCGGATTTGCTAAAGAAGGTGCTCAAGTGCTTTGAGCTCAAGGTCGCACACCTCAGCCCAGGCCCTTTCGTTCGCCTGACGATTTTTGAGTGGGCATTACGGAGCATGGAGATGGTAGGCTCTGCCGAGCTCTTCGCCTACTACCACCAGGCGCACGTGGCTCGCGTGGCAGTGCTGAGCGAGAGCAGGGAGGAGGCGATCTCCCCGTACGGCACGGTCACCTTCGTCAAGCGCCGGGGTCGCGTGGACTTCCCATAACCGGCGTGGGCCACTAAGAATCGGTGGGACAATTGGAGGCAGGATTGGTTTCTTTGCATCGTCACTGACCCTGCCTATACTCATGCGGGGCGTGGCCCGGTGCCCCGGACCTCGCCTCCCTACGCGTCACCCACGTCGACGGATGCTTCGCGTGCAAGCATCCTCATGCGCATGGCTTCGGTGGTGAGCGCACGAGACTTAGTGGAGGAGTACCACATGCTGAAGGTCATGCCCCTGGCGGGAGGATGGGAGCCTTTCTTGCTACCTGCGGATGAGGGGCCCTTCCTGGATCTACGCCGCCTGAGGGCAGCATCACCTTCGAATCCTTCTGCGCTGGGTTACTCCCGCTCTGAGGGTGAGATTTCTTTACAATGCTCCTGTCTTTTCACTTAGCAATGACGTGTTCACAGCGTTGACTTTCGTTTTGGCTTTGATCGTAGGTCTGACTCTCGAGGTAGGGGAGGATGCTGCCATGGCGGTACTTGGACCAGTCATGCCCTGGGAATCTGCTGGCATTAAGGAGGCGATCAAGGAACCACGCCGCAACCGTGCTTGTATTGCCTTCGGACTGGAGTGTCCGGAGCATTCGGTCGTTTTGTCTAAGATGGCAAATGCAGCTCTGAAAGCGCTCTCTACCGCCCTCTCCGGGCTCGCAGGTTCGCTCGATTCGGCACCGTCCTGCTTCCACCGAGCTTCCTTCCCCGCCTAGGTCCCACTCACTGGCGAGCGTAGGGCCCGATTATGGCGTCCCGGCGGGGCTGCACCGATCGGCACCTCCTTACCACCCAGGGCGCGGGAAGGGCCCTTGGTGGCTCCTCTGGATGGGCCGGAGGCGAGCTGTACCGCTGATTACGAGGATAATTCCGCCGATGACTTCGAGGTGGAGAGGCCCTTTCTCCCGTCAAAGTCGCCTGAGGGGGACTTCTGGTACTCTGATAGGGAGGATGAGGTGGCTCCCGATGCTTCGGGGACGTCGAAGCACCGCGAGTCTTCGAGGGAGCCCCCGGCGTAGGTACCCCCGCCACCGCCGCCTCCGGTTGCGAAGGACGTGAGCGGTGATGACGAGGGGCTTCTCCCACGTACTCTGCGGGTGTCGGGTCAGCTCTCCCCGGAGTGTCTTGTTAGCTTGAGGGAGAAGAGGCGCTTCTTTCGGTGTGCGGCCAAGCTCGTCCTCCCAGCCGACTTGTCTACTGTGCTTGGTGGGAGTACCTGCCCCGAGCTGTATGACAGCGCCAGGGCCTCGTTTCTCAAGGTAATAGGTCAAGTACGAGGCTCTTGGCCATGCTTCACTCCCGTCCTGGGCTTTGCTGATCCCACCTTTCTTCTTACCTTTCAGGGCCTCTTCGCTTTGGAGCAAGGTGCCGTGGTACAGGACGCTTGGCTCCTTGCGCAGAGGGTCAAGTGTCGGGAAGTTTCTACTGCTCGAGCGGGCATGCTGGCGGTCCAAGAGGAGTGCGTGGTCACTCGAGCAGAGGCATCTGCTGCTCTGGAGGCGTTGGAGAAGTCCCGGTCGACTTCCCAACATGCTGAGGTTGCGGCTGCCGAGAAGCTCGAGGTGGCTGAGGCCACCATCGGCGCCCTTCGCACTACGCTGGTCGGTGCGAAAGCCGAGGCAAGACGACTCTCGGGGGAGTTGGCCACTCGCGCCGAGGGCCAGAAGGAGGTGGCATCTCTAGCAGCGTTGGCCGCTGCGAGGGGTGAGCGAGTTAGCTGGTTCACTAGGCATCGCCGCCTCCCCTTGACACCTTCGGTGAGGGCGGCGTCGCCGCCCAGCTGCACCAGGTAGGTACTGTCAGCGCTGCTGCGCGTGCTACTGTCTTGGGGTACTCGCTCAACTGTGCTTGGGCCTCTGCCGAGCTGGTTCTTGGCTGCTTTAGCGTGGCAAAGTGTGGCCATTCGAGACGTTTGCTGCACGTGGTTACCGTGCTCCGACCCGAGATGAACTCGGGAGTGTTCGGGATTGCATCCGGGGCTACTCCCGAGTTTTCCTCAGCTCTGTGTGGAGCGAGCATGGCCCTTCGCACATTCGCGCCCTGCAGCGTTCCCGTCGTGCGCGAGAGGATCCTGCCGCAGCATCCAGCTCCGAGGGAGCCCCTGGCGGGACAAACCCGCCTCCTCAAGTGTGAGGTTCACCACTCGGTCTTGTGCGTTTTGCTTATCTTAGCACGATAGGGTCTCAGTTTAGCTTTTGGTATCTCAGTAGCTCGCATGCCTAGGTTGTCGCTGCGTCGACGCAAGCCCCTTAGCTATAGGGTTGGCATAGCTGGAGCTTTTCTTTTCGTAGGGTTTGCATAGCTAGAGTTTTCCTTTGTAACTCTCATGTATTTTGCTAGTTTATCAATGAAAACTCAGAAACTTATGTTGGACGATCTGCAGGTTGTTGGTTTTCGGTGGAAGGTTAATGCGGGTCGTTTGGGAACAAGGCCTCATCAATCTGAGTCACATAAGAGTGCCTCTGTTAGGATGAAGAAAGTCGAGAGGCAAGATGACGACGTGCGCGTTTTGAGCGACGTGGAGGTCTTGGCGTTTCTTGCGGGCCTTGCACGGCATTCTCAATAAGTTTGAGTTTTTCTCATTGTAAGCACATAGGTGTGTCGACTTGTACTAGGCATACGATGGAGGGGGCGTTTGCTAAGTGAACGGTGCCGTACCCTCTCCCGTCCAAAAACATTTAGCGCTCGATGGCATGCACGAGAGCGCTTGTAGAATGCAGTAACAAAGAAATAAATGTGTCATTGGATACGTAGCACCGTATTCGCTCCTCATCCAAAAACACTTAGTGCCTGATGGTGCGTGTAAGAGCATTCCTACCTTATCCTGACACCCGCGTCGGGCTCGACGTCGCGGGGAGCTATCGTCGCACAACCTCGGAGGGAAGGGACACTCTATCCCGGACGGAGGAGGCTCGACATCGCGGGGAGCTGTCGTCGCACGACCCCGAAGGGAAGGGACACTTTATCCCGGACAGAGGTGGCTCGACATCGTGGGGAGTTACCGTCGCACGACCCCGGAGGAAAGGGACACTCTGTCTCCGATGGAGATGGCTCGACATCGCGGTGAGTTACCATCGCACGACCCCGGAGGGAAGGGACACTCTGTTCCGGATAGAAATGGCTCGACATCGCGGTGAGTTACCGTCGCACGACCCCGGAGGGAAGGGACATTCTGTTTCGGATGGAGATGGCTCGACATCACAGTGAGTTACTGTCGCACGACCCTGGAGGGAAGGGACACTCTGTTCCGGATGGAGATGGCTCGACATCGCGAGGAGTTACCGTCACACGACCCCGGAGGGAAGGCACACTCTGTCCCGGATGGAGATGGCTCGACATCGCGGTGAGTTACCGTCGCACGACCCCGGAGGGAAGGGACACTCTGTTCCGGATGGAGATAGTGAATCCTTTTACTTGGGGGGCGTGATGCCGCTGTTCTGAGTTTTCCATTAAGGCCTGATGACCTGGGGGCGCTAAGGCCGATTACAAAAAGTAGCGACGACGACGCGTCGACTTTAACCTAAGTGGATGACCGAGCGGGGGCTTACCCTGGCTGCCCTACTTCGAAACACACAAAATGCCGACGCAGCGGCTACATCAAGTGGAGCCATAGCTACACATAGTACTTGCGGAGATTGTCAGCGTTCCAGCTGTGCTTCAGCTCGCCCTCGTCGAGGGTTGCCAAACGGAACGCTCCCGGGCGGGTAGCGCGAACCACCTCGTGCGGTCCTTCCCACTTCGAGCTTAGCTTGCCGTCGATTTCTGGGTTCGCCTTCTTCTTGAGCACGAGGTCGTCGATGTGGATGGGTCGTGGGCGGAAGGTCTTGTTGTATGCCTTTGCCATGGTGGCCTGATACCGATCAATGTTGAGAGCAGCCTCCTGCTGAATGGCATCGAGCGTTTCGAGAGATACCTCATGGGAGTCCCCCGTCGATGGCCGTTGTAGTGCGCAGGGACCCAATCTTGATTTCTTCGGGGGTCACCGCCTCTTCTCCATATAATAATTCGAACGGTGTGAAGCCTGTGGCTCGACTGGCCGCCGTGCGGGTGTTGGAAATATGCCCTAGAGGCAATAATAAAGTTGTTATTATTCTATTTTCATGTTCATGATTAAGTTTATGTTCTATGCTAAAATTGCATTGGTTCTTGAATATGAGATTCAGAGGAAAACCTAATTGCATGTGTGGAATAATAAACACCATTCAGATCCCTAGTCAGGCCTCTGGACTAGCTCATGTATTGTTGATGATCTTGTTTTCCTGATCATGGGCATTGTTAATGTAACAAGGATGCCGGCAATAATGAGAACACATTGTTAGGGTAACAATGGTGTTGGATAGACCCCTTATGAGATACTGCGAGATCACTTCGTCAATATGTTGTCAGTATCTTCTCATGATGTGTTAACGTTTACTTGCGTCCTTAGACCATGAGAATATCATAGACCCGGATATCGGATGGTTGCTTTGGGGTCATCAAACGTTACGCCGTAACTGGGTAATTATAAAGGTGACTTCCAGGTACACCAGAAAGTATATCGTGGTTCTAGATATGTCAAGACTGGGATTTGCCCATCCGGCGATGGAGAGATACACTCTGGGCCCACTCGGTATTACGGTGTCCAGCATCGCCTGGCCAGGTATTGTGACTAAAAGGTTAGTCACGGGGATACCGGAATACGGAAACGAGAAAAGAGTACAAACCGGTAACGAGGATAACTAGGTATGGTGATCAAGGAGTTGATCACAGGGATACCGTCAAAGTCTCGCCTCGGGTTGTGTAATGTATCGTGAGGCAAAAGGAATTGTATGCGACAATACAAGGTTTGCTCGATAAAGATCTTCGATGATATGTGGGAGTCGTTATGGGTGTCCAGATCCCGCTGACGATTATTGACCGGAAGATATTCCGGACATGTCCACATATACTCGAACCTATAGGGTCACACGCTTAACGTTTTAGCGACATTTAGGAATGCTACGATTTATAGAGAACGAGAGAGAAGGGTTCCGAAAGTGTTTCGGATGATCTCGAAAGTGTTCCGGGAGGTCCCGGATGGTTCCGGTGATGTCCGAAAGTGTTCCGGAAAGTATTGGAAGGTTCTAGAAGGTTCTGGAAGGTTCTAGAAGGTTCTGGAAGGTTCTAGAAGGTTCTAGTGGAGTTGGATTCCAACTCCAACAGGGTGTCCCTGCTAGAGTAGGACTCCACCTGCCTAGGGAGAGCTGCCCCAACCCCTATAAATAGAGGGGCAGGGCACCTCAAAGGGCATCCCAAGCAGCCCCAGAGGCAGCCCTAGTCCCTTGGACTAAACCCTAGGCCGGCCATCTCTAGATTGGCCACAGCCTTCTTTTTCTCTCTCTTCTAGATTGGATCTAGTACAGCTGCCGGCGCGCTGCTGCTTCTCCTTCTCGTAGATCCCCGCTGTTCTTGTGTGCTGGTCCACACATTACCGCGGTGTCGCTGATCCGGTACGCGTGGATACCTCGGAGACGTCGTATACTTCGGCGTTTGATCGGGCGAACTATTCACGAGGAGATCGCTCTCGCGGCTGGGAGGTATAACCTAGCTGCGGGAGTCTGCGGACTTCATCGACATCGGTCAACTTCTCCGCTGCATTGACGTGATCGTCGAAGGTATGATATCGTTACCTACACCTCGATAGTGTTTCTTGGTTTGGTTCGTGCGCGGAAAAATTTTGTTTTTCGTAGCGCGTTCCCCAACAGTGGTATCAGAGCGGTTCTATGCGTAGTTGTAGGTACGACTAGAGCATATGTGATATGCGGTATTGCACATATGATGTGCGGGGTGTTAGATGAGATCTACCACCAGATTTTCTTGTTGTTTCCCTCTCATTGCAAAATTTTGATCTCGGCGGCATCGTGAAATTTTCAGAGGTCCGGCGAACCTTACGATCTTCGGATCGAGACATGCTAAGGATGACTTTGGTTTCACTTTAGTTGAGAAAGATAAATTTGCAATGAGCGGGCTTGTAGATGTGATCTACACGGGGGTCATGCGTATGACGAAGTTTAGTATGGGGTTTGAGATTTCCGAGTCTCCAATTCCAGACACCCCGACAGTTAAATAACTGCAAGAGCAATCATGCTTATGGTAACGTAGGTAGCAAACGGTTTGCAACGTAGCCATAAAGCCACGTATTGTAGCATAAACGTTAGAGGCGTCTAACTTGTTTTTGCAGGGTATGCATGTGATGTGGTATAGCCTATGTGATGCAATGTGATTGTATGAGATGCAAAGTGTTTGTAATTTTAATTTTGTCATGACCTGCGTGTCATGAGTACGGCAATCGGCAGGAGCCAATACGATTGTCATTATTTATTATATTGACCTACGCGTCAACTAGAAAGCCATGTAATGCATTTATTTTATTAGCTATGTGATAGCAAATAGTTGTAATTGTAAGGACATGGTGGTGACAATCTTACATCGATGGACCTCGACGCTACGTCGTACGCGAAGAAGGAGTTCTCCGCCAAAAGATGTTGAAGAAGTCTTCTTCAACAAAAGGGGCTATACCATATCACAATAATTTAATTGCATGTGATGTTAATCCCTTTTATGCACCTTGTTTGATGCGTGGTAGACGTTGTTAAATAGGGTGATCCCTCACACAAATATCAAAGTAGTTAGTGTTCTTCCAAGTGTAGCACCGTCTGGAGTATTTGCCATTCTGAGGTGCGCCATGTCACATGGGTACGATAGGTTTGACATATATGAGGCGGGCGCGAACCGTTCGCGCAGCAGAGCACTCGGTTGTCTTGACGAGCTTTGCAAGATCGTCTTGGGCTCGGAACACACCCATCGAAAGATGAACAAGAGTCATATGGGATATGATTGGCATGTTGACCTACCAGTCTCGTTATTCCATCATCAGTGATGTCACATCAATGGTGGAGTAAGTGAGTCGTGGATCTTGAATCACTAATAATCAATTATGAGGGATATTGGTTTTAGTGGGAGCTTACTCTAATTAAGTGTTAATTTGAGTTGCTTTAATCATGAACAATGTCTAAAGTGTATTTGTTTTTAAGTTGTAGATCTATGGCACCCGTAACCACCTTTCCACTATGCGCGTTGCTTGAGAAAGAAAAACTAAATTCATCTGGGAACAACTTTACGGACTGGTACCGTAATGTGAGGATTGTCCTCAAGAGTGCCAAGAAGGACTATGTCCTATCGCAAACTCTCGGTGAACTCCCCGCTAACGCTACGGATGATGAGACTCGTATCTATCAATCTAAGAGCGATGATTCCATTGCAGTACAGTGTATCATGCTTGCCTCCATGGAACCTGATCTTCAAAAGCGTTTTGAGAATTAGGCTGCTTATGAGTTAATCCAGGAGCTGAAAGCTTTGTTTCAGAAGCAAGCAAGGACTGAAAGATATGAGATATCCAAAGCCTTGTTTGAATGCAAGATGGCTGAGGGCAGCTCAGTGAGTCAGCACGTACTTAGATTGTCTGGGTACGCGCAAAGGTTGGATGCGCTAGGTTTTCCAATCTCCCAAGAGTTGGGCACTGATCTTGTTCTTGCTTCCCTCCCTCCGAGCTATAGTAGCTTCATCATGAACTACAACATGAATGGGATGGAAAAGAGTATGGGTGAATTATTCACTATGCTTAAAACTGCTGAGAGTGGAATCCAGAAGGACGCCAATCATGTGATGATGGTGAATAAAACAACCAACTTCAAGAAGAAGGGCAAGTCTAAGAAAAAGGGCAAATCCAAGGGTGCTAATATGACTGACACGCCTAAGAAGTCCAAGACTGGCGCCACTTCTGATGTTAAGTGCTTCTTCTGTAAAGAGAAGGGACACTGGAAGAGGAACTGCAAGAAATATCTGGCAGAAAAGAAGAAGTCTGGAAAGTCCAGCTCAGGTATGAGTGTCATACATGTTATTGATGTATTCCTTGCTGGTCCGCAATGTAATTCTTGGGTATTGGATACCGGATCGGTTGCTCATATTTGCAACTCGATGCAGGAACTACAGAGGCCTAAGCGACTGGCAAAGGATGAGGTGACGATGCGCGTCGGGAACGGAGTAAAAGTTGCTGTGCTCGCCGTCGGTGTCCTACCTCTACATTTATCTTCAGGATTTATATTAGAGCTTAGTAATTGTTACTATGTTCCGGCCTTGAGCAAAAACATTATTTCTGGATCATGTTTGTTGCAAGACGGTTATTCGTTTAAGTCTGAGAACAATGGTTATTCGATTTATATGGATAATATGTTTTATGGCCATGCTCCCGTTGTGAATGGGTTATTTATTATGAATCTTGATGGTAATACACACATCCATAACACTGACGCTAAACGTCGCAAGATAATCGATTCGAATTCCACTTATTTGTGGCACTGCCGTTTGGGTCATATTGGAAAGAAGCGCATGAAGAAACTCCATTGTGATGGACTTTTGGAGTCATTTGATTATGAATCATTTGACACTTGCGAGCCTTGTCTAATGGGTAAAATGACTAAAACGCCGTTCACAGGCCACGTAGAACGGGCGACTGACTTATTGGAGATCATACATACGGATGTATGTGGTCCAATGAGTATAGCTGCACGCGGTGGATTCCTCTACTTCATTACCTTCACGGATGATTTGAGTAGATATGGGTATATCTATTTGATGAGACATAAGTCTGAAACCTTTGAAAAGTTCAAAGAATTTCAGCATGAAGTAGAAAATCATCGTAACAAGAAAATCAAGTTTCTGCGATCAGATCGCGGAGGGGAGTATTTGAGTTACGAGTTTAGCGAACATCTGAAGAGCTGCGGAATTGTTCCACAGCTTACACCTCCCGGAACGCCACAGAGGAATGGAGTGTCCGAGAGACGTAATCGAACCTTGTTGGACATGGTAAGATCGATGATGTCATTAACTGAACTGCCATTGTCTTTTTGGGGTTATGCTTTAGAGACTGCCGCTTTTACACTAAATAGAGCACCATCTAAATCCGTTGAAACGACACCATATGAGATATGGCATGGGAAGAAACCCAACTTGTCTTTTCTTAAAATTTGGGGATGCGATGCATATGTAAAGCGTTTACAACCAAATAAGCTCGATCCCAAATCGGATAAATGCTTCTTTGTTGGTTATCCCAAAGGAACTGTTGGGTATTCCTTCTATCACCGCACCGAAGGCAAAGTGTTTGTCGCAAAGAACGGTGTGTTTCTCGAGAAAGAGTTTCTTGCGAAAGGGGTGAGTGGGAGGATAGTGCAACTCGACGAGATTGGTGAATCTTCGTCATTAGGTCAAAGTGATGCAACGCCGGAAGTGGTTCCGGAGTTTCCCACAATGACTGATACGGAAGCCCCTACATGTGATGTAGAGACTTCAGTCGAGCCAGCAGCTGAACCACGAAGGTCTGGTAGGATTCGCACGAAACCACAGTAGTTTTTGGACGAGGTATTGTTGTTAGACAACGATGAACCTACGACCTATACGGAAGCAATGATGGGCCCTGACTCCGTTAAATGGCTAGACGCCATGAAATCCGAGATAGAATCCATGTACGAGAACCAAGTTTGGAGCTTGGTGGACCCTCCTGAAGGCGTGAGGCCTATCGAATGTAAATGGATCTATAAAAAGAAAACAGACGCGGATGGGAATGTATACATCTATAAAGCTCGACTTGTCGCAAAGGGTTTCCGACAAGTTCAAGGAGTTGACTACGACGAGACATTCTCTCCCGTAGCGATGCTTAAGTCTGTTCGGATTCTTCTAGCGATTGCTGCATATTTCGATTACGAGATATGGCAAATGGATGTCAAAACAGCGTTCCTGAATGGGAAGCTAACCGAGGACGTGTATATGATACAGCCCGAGGGTTTTGTCAATCCAAAGGATGCTGGAAAGGTATGCAAACTTCAGAGATCCATCTATGGACTAAAGCAAGCATCACGGAGTTGGAATCTTCGCTTTGATGAAGTGGTCAAAGGGTTTGGCTTCATCAGGAACTGCGAAGAGGCTTGTGTTTACAAGAAAGTAAGTGGGAGCGCAATAGCATTTCTAATACTCTATGTGGATGACATATTGTTGATTGGGAATGATGTATCTTTTCTTGACACTATTAAGACTTCGTTGAAAAATAGTTTTTCAATGAAAGATTTAGGCGAGGCAGCATACATATTAGGTATAAAGATCTATAGAGATAGATCAAAGCGCCTAATAGGGCTAAGCCAGAGTACATATATAGATAAAGTACTGAAGAGGTTCAGTATGGAAAACGCCAAGAAGGGGTTCTTGCCGATGTCGCATGGGAAAAGTTTGAGCAAGAATCAGTGTCCTTCGACAACTGATGAGCGAGAACGCATGAGTAAGATTCCATACGCATCCGCAATTGGGTCAATCATGTACGCCATGATATGTACACGACCAGATGTGTCCTATGCTCTAAGTGTTACGAGCAGATACCAGAGTGATCCAGGTCATGATCATTGGACAGCAGTGAAGAATATCCTAAAGTACCTGAAGAGGACTAAGGATATGTTTCTCGTATACGGTGGTGACGAAGAGCTCGTTGTAAAGGGTTACACCGACGCCAGCTTTGTCACAGGTCCGGACGATTTTCGATCTCAATCAGGCTTAGTGTATACACTGAACGGTGGCGCAGTGAGCTGGAAGAGTTCCAAGCAGGACACTGTGGCGGATTCTACAACGGAGGCTGAGTATATCGCCGCTTCAGAAGCGGCAAAGGAGGGCGTTTGGATTAAGAAGTTCGTCACCGAGCTTGGTGTGGTTCCGAGCGCGCTGGATCCTATGGAGCTCTATTGTGACAATAGTAGCGCCATAGCTCAGGCCAAGGAGCCAAGGTCCCACCAGAAGTCCAAACATATACAACGCCGATTCCACATCATTCGTGAATTGGTGGAGCGTGGAGACGTAAAGATATGCAAAATACACACGGATCTGAATGTGTCAGATCCGCTGACGAAGCCTCTACCACAAGCAAAGTATGAGCAACACCGGAATGCCATAGGTGTTAGGAGCTTAAGCATTGGCTAGATTATTGACTCTAGTACAAGTGGGAGACTGTTGGAAATATGCCCTAGAGGCAATAATAAAGTTGTTATTATTCTATTTTCATGTTCATGATTAAGTTTATGTTCTATGCTAAAATTGCATTGGTTCTTGAATATGAGATTCAGAGGAAAACCTAATTGCATGTGTGGAATAATAAACACCATTCAGATCCCTAGTCAGGCCTCTGGACTAGCTCATGTATTGTTGATGATCTTGTTTTCCTGATCATGGGCATTGTTAATGTAACAAGGATGCCGGCAATAATGAGAACACATTGTTAGGGTAACAATGGTGTTGGATAGACCCCTTATGAGATACTGCGAGATCACTTCGTCAATATGTTGTCAGTATCTTCTCATGATGTGTTAACGTTTACTTGCGTCCTTAGACCATGAGAATATCATAGACCCGGATACCGGATGGTTGCTTTGGGGTCATCAAACGTTACGCCGTAACTGGGTAATTATAAAGGTGACTTCCAGGTACACCAGAAAGTATATCGTGGTTCTAGATATGTCAAGACTGGGATTTGCCCATCCGGCGATGGAGAGATACACTCTGGGCCCACTCGGTATTACGGTGTCCAGCATCGCCTGGCCAGGTATTGTGACTAAAAGGTTAGTCACGGGGATACCGGAATACGGAAACGAGAAAAGAGTACAAACCGGTAACGAGGATAACTAGGTATGGTGATCAAGGAGTTGATCACAGGGATACCGTCAAAGTCTCTCCTCGGGTTGTGTAATGTATCGTGAGGCAAAAGGAATTGTATGCGACAATACAAGGTTTGCTCGATAAAGATCTTCGATGATATGTGGGAGTCGTTATGGGTGTCCAGATCCCGCTGACGATTATTGACCGGAAGATATTCCGGACATGTCCACATATACTCGAACCTATAGGGTCACACGCTTAACGTTTTAGCGACATTTAGGAATGCTACGATTTATAGAGAACGAGAGAGAAGGGTTCCGAAAGTGTTTCGGATGATCTCGAAAGTGTTCCGGGAGGTCCCGGATGGTTCCGGTGATGTCCGAAAGTGTTCCGGAAAGTATTGGAAGGTTCTAGAAGGTTCTGGAAGGTTCTAGAAGGTTCTGGAAGGTTCTAGAAATTCTGGAAGGTTCTAGAAGGTTCTAGTGGAGTTGGATTCCAACTCCAACAGGGTGTCCCTGCTAGAGTAGGACTCCACCTGCCTAGGGAGAGCTGCCCCAACCCCTATAAATAGAGGGGCAGGGCACCTCAAAGGGCATCCCAAGCAGCCCTAGAGGCAGCCCTAGTCCCTTGGACTAAACCCTAGGCCGGCCATCTCTAGATTGGCCACAGCCTTCTTTTTCTCTCTCTTCTAGATTGGATCTAGTACAGCTGCCGGCGCGCTGCTGCTTCTCCTTCTCGTAGATCCCCGCTGTTCTTGTGTGCTGGTCCACACATTACCGCGGTGTCGCTGATCCGGTACGCGTGGATACCTCGGAGACGTCGTATACTTCGGCGTTTGATCGGGCGAACTATTCACGAGGAGATCGCTCTCGCGGCTGGGAGGTATAACCTAGCTGCGGGAGTCTGCGGACTTCATCGACATCGGTCAACTTCTCCGCTGCATTGACGTGATCGTCGAAGGTATGATATCGTTACCTACACCTCGATAGTGTTTCTTGGTTTGGTTCGTGCGCGGAAAAATTTTGTTTTTCGTAGCGCGTTCCCCAACAGCGGGTGGACCACAACACGCTGGGAAGCTCGTCCGCCCAGAAACCCTTGGGCAATTCGAAGAAGCATGTGTGGAGGCCTGAAAGGATGATTCCATTGGCCCGCTCGACAGCACCGTTTGTCTTTGGGTTGGCCACAGAAGCGAAGCACAAGTTGATGCCTAGGCCGATGCAGAATTTTCGAAAGGGGGCTGCGTCAAACTGAGTTCCGTTGTCAACAGTAAGTTCCCTCGGGATGCCGAAGCGGCAAATGAGATTCTTCCATATGAACCTCTGCACGGCTGCCGATGTTATCTTGGCTAAGGGCTCGGCCTCGATCCATTTGGAGAAGTAGTCGACGGCGACAACGACGAACTTAAACCCGCGACTCCTCAACCCAAACGGGCCAACGAGGTCGACGCCCCAGCGGGCCAGTGGCCATGTCGGTGGGATGGGCTGCAGCTCATTCGCGGGGAGCTTCGTGCCTCGCCCCATCCATTGGCACGCGGGGCAGGTTCTGATGAGGCTTTGAGCGTCGCGAAGAGCGGTGGGCCAGTAGAACCCTTGACGGAATGCCTTTGACACCAAGGCGCGGGAGGCGAGGTGTGACCCACACAATCCCTGGTGAATTTCATGGACCAGCTCGAGTCCTTCCTCCTTGGAGACGCACCGAAGATAGGGTGCACATACCCCGCGCTTGTACAGAGCGTTGTCGTGGATGACAAAGCCCCGGGCCCAGCTTTTGAGCCTTCGTGCTTGTACTGGGTCAGCGGGCTCCGTTTCGTCGGAGAGATAACTCAGGATTGGGGCCCTCCAGTCTTGCTCGCTGATGAGGCACACCTCAGGGAGCCCCTTTGTGGCGGGCTCCGAGATCACTTCGTAGAAAGCCCCATGGGGGATTTTGGTCTTCGTGCTTGCGGCCCTTGCGAGACTATCGGCATTGGCATTTGCAGCACGCGGAATGCTGTGAACGGTGATGCCGGTGAAGTGCTTCTCCATGGCCCGGGCCAGGGCCAAGTACTTGATCATCTCAGGGTTCTTGGCTTGGTAGCTTTTGTCGACGTGGCCAGTGACAAGCTGCGAGTCGCTCTTGACGACCATCCTTCGCACGCCCGAGGCGCGTGCCTTCCAGAGACCAAGGAGGAGTGCTTCGTATTCCGTCCCGTTATTAGTAGTCTTGAACTCAAGGCGCATGCTATAGGAGGTGGTGTTGCCCTCAGGGGACTCGAGTATTGCTCCCGCGCCGGCGCCTTCCGAGCACCACGAGCCATCGACATAGATTGTCCATAGCGGGTCGGAGGGATTCGGAGGCGTGGCGCATTCTAACGGGGCCCATTCCGCCAGGAAGTCCACCAACACCTGGGACTTGATCGCCGTCCTCGGCACGAATTCAATGGAGAATGGGACAAGCTCGGCTGACCACTTGCCAACGTGTCCTGATGCTTCCTTGTTGCGAAGCATCTCGCCGATTGGGAAAGCCGACGGTATTTGGACCAAATGGGCGAGGAATTAGTGTCGCAGCTTCCGCAACGCCATGAGGAGCGCGTACACAAGCTTCTCCAGCTCGGTGTACCGTACCTTCGCTCCCTACAGCGCCTCAGACACATAATAGACGGGGTGCTGGGTCTTGTCCTTCTCCTTGGTAAGCACGGCGCTTACCGCTGTCGGGGTGGCAGCAAGGTAGAGCAACAACGCCTCCCCGGGACAGGGGCTTTGCAGCAGGGGAGGCGAGGTAAGGTATGTCTTCAATTCTTCCAAGGCGGCTTGGCTTTCACTCGTCCACTCAAAGCTGGAGGATCCGCGCAACGTTTAGAAGAACGGAGTCCTTTTTCAGCCGAACGAGAGATGAACCTCCCCAGCACGGCGAGACGCCCTGTCAACTTCTGCACTTCCTTAACATTCTCCAGTGGTCGCATATTGAGCACGGCCTATATTTTTGCCAGGTTGGCCTCGATACCCCTTGCCGCCACGAGGAAGCCAAGGAGCTTCCCCGCCTGGACTCCGAACACACACTTCTCTGGGTTGAGTTTCATGCCCGCCTTCTTGAGATTGTCGAATGTCTCTCGCAAGTCCACGGCGTGGGTGTCGATAAGGACGCTCTTGACGACAATATCATCAATGTAGGCCTCTCGTTATTGAGCCCGAAGGCCATCCGAACGTAACAGAACGTTCCGGAGGGCGTGATAAAGCTTGTCTTCTCTTCGTCTTCTTTGGCCATCCACACCTGGTGGTACCCGGAGTACACGTCCAGGAAACTCATGAGCTCGCATCCCGAGGTGGCGTCAACCAGCTGGTCGATCCGCGGGAGCGGAAAGTTATCCTTCCTACATGCACGGTTGAGGTTGGTATAGTCAACACACATGCGCCACTTCCCATTAGCCTTCTTAACTAGGACAGGATTGGCGAGCCAGTCCGGGTACATAACCTCACGGATGACCCCGGCCTTATAGAGCTTGTCGACTTGCTCACGGGCCGCGGCCTGACGCTCTACGCACATTCTCCGGAGCTTCTGCTTCACAGGGCGTGCATCCGGCTTAACGTACAACTGGTGCTCAACAATCTCCCTGGGCACGCTGGGGAGGTCTTCGTGCTCCCATGCGAAGAGGTTGTGGCCGGCCTGGAGTGTGTCGAGCAGAGCCTCTACGACCTTTGGGTCGAGGTTTGCCCCGACGAGCACCGTCTTGATTAGATCTTCCTCTGCCAGTGGTACTGCGTGTGTCTCGCGATCGGGCTTGGGCTTTGGGACCCACCACCCGGATGTTGGGGGGTCGGCAGCCCCTGGGGCGTTCTTCCCGGCTTCGGTCTCAGCGTGAACTGTATGAACATATCGAATAGCCGACTGGATGACGCTGTAGGGGGACGGGATCTTCACATAGAGGAAGGCATGATGAGGGACGGCACCAAATTTGTTCAATGTGACTCGTCCAAGGATGACGTTGTATTGGTAGGGGAGGTTGACCACGTCGAAGATGATATTCTCCTGGCACTTGCAGTTCCCTTCCCCGAACTCCACCGGGAGCTCAATCTTCTCGAGCTCCGGGACCGGCTCGCCTCTGAAGCCAAGGAGCGGGATGCCAATGGGTGCGAGGCATGCCCGCGGTATCCCCATCTCTGCGAGGGTGGATGCGAACAGTATGTCCGCTGAGCTCCCTCTGTCGATGAAGACACGACGCACCTCACAGTCATTTATGACCGCCGAGATGACGAGGACATCGTGATGGGGGAGGCTGATCCCCACGGCGTCCTCGGGGCCGAAGGTCACAGTAGCACCGACCTACGACGCTAGCTCGGTGGGTGGGGACGAGTTGATGTGCTACACCTGACGAGTATAGGCCCGACGCTGTCGCTTGGACGGGAAGGTGTGGGCGTGGCCACCGGTGATGGCGTGCACCGATGCGGCGCCATGGATCCTCAACTTGCTTTGGCGGCTCCCCAAGGAGCGGAAGCGACGGCGGAGGCGGCAGGGCCTGACGCTCTTGAGCTACCGCGCGGTCGCGTTGCGGGGCGTCAGTTCTAGTAGCCAGCCCCCGCTGTTTGATTGCACGGGCAGCGGCGACTAGATCGCATGCCACAGTGGTATGGAAGGCCCAGCCGTGGAGCTCACATAATACTCGGCTGTCTCCTCCGGGCCTTCGTCCTCCGCTTCCATTGTTTCCGCCCCTTCCGCGCCCGGAGTCGTCTCCGTACCCCTGACCTTGGCCGCGACCTCCATGCGGGTAGGCTTGGCTGCGGGAGTTCTGCTCGGGATGGCCCAACTCGTGGCCTCGGTCGCCGTTACGTGCCTGCTTGGCGGGACGACGTTCCTCCTCTTCCATGTGGTACACGTCCTTCTGCCTTTTGGCGCGCCGGTCATAGGTTTCCACTTTCGGTCCCGTCCAGGCTGCAAGCGCATGTGCCTCTGCCTGCCTACGGGTCTTCCCGTCCTCAGACTTGGAGTAGGCGCGCATGATCTCATACAGCTCCGCGACCGTCTTGGGCTCCTTCCTATCGAGCTTTCCTGCCAAATCGGGGTTACAGATCGTGTGGCGGGCGGCCTCGCACACGCTCTTGTCAGTGATGTCCGGAATCTGGCACTGTACTTGAGCAAAACGTTGCGTGAAGTCACGTATTGACTCGTCGGGGGCCTGTTTGAGGGAGAACAGGTCCGAGGAGGTGACTTCCTTGTTTCGGTGGGCTATGAAGTGGCCGGTGAGCTTGTCGCGGAGCTGTTCCCATGAGTACACTGAGTGAGGAGCCAGCTCGAGGTACCATTTTTGAGCTAGGTCGGAGAGCACTACTAGCAGCCCCTTGGCCATGATTGCCTCACCGCCTCCCGCTGAGGAAACGACGGTCTCGTACACTCTGAGGAACTCGACGGCGTCGGTGTTCCCGTCAAAACTGGCGATACTGGGGCACTCGATACTTGCTTGGCCATGGCGTTGCTGCCAGCCCTGGGCTCAGCGAGTTGTACACGTCGGTGAGGCCTGGGGCGTTTGACGACGGTGGGTAGGTTCTAATCTCGAGTTGGTGCGGGGTGTCGTCGGCGGGCTGTCCGGCTACCCATCCCGGATGGCAGAGCTCTGGACACGGCAGAGGTGCTGGGACCCACGTAGGGTAGTGCTCCGCCAAACGACGCGACGAGGCCAGGGCCTGCCTGCCTGGCTGTGCGACGAAGTAATGGAAGGGTTGGTAGCTGGGGCCTTCTCCCGCGCCATAGAGGGATGCCGTGGCCATCTCCCGGCTAGCATCCAACTGATGCCGCAGGGCTGCGGCTTCCTCGGCGCATGCTAGTGCAGGAGGAATCGCTCTTGCACGGCTGTCGGCCATGGCTTGGCGGAGGGCGGCGGCCTCCTGCGCTCCCGCTGGGGACGGCAGCCTGGCGCGCGCCTGGGCCTCCGCTACCTCATGCATGACTTCCTCTGCTGCGAGGGTGTTACGACGGGTTTGCTCTCGCGCTTCGGTTAGGGTCTCGTCCAGACGGCGTCGCACCAGCGCTGCCTCGGCCGCTTTGGGGATCGGCGGGGGAGCCACCGCGGCCCTCGCGGCATCGCGCTTAGCGCGAATCAGGCCTGCCTCAGCGCGAGCACGCCCTAACGAGCTCCTCCCTGAGCTCATTAGCTTCACACCTCAGGATTTCGGCCTCCGTTTCGACGCGTGCTTCTGAGTTCGCCGCGTCGATCACGACAGCGGGGAGTCCAGCAGCGCGGACATCGGTCGATGAGTCGTCGGCTCGGAGGTTAGCGGCCGACGGGTCATTGATGCGGGAGCCGCTAAGCTCCGTAGCGAGGGCCATGTTGTCCGTCCTGGCTCGACGGGTCGGGTTTGGTGTGCGGGGGATGATCGTCCTAGCCACGCTCTTTCTCTTCGGCGCCATGGCTTTTCGCTCAAGGTCCCCACGGTCGGCGCCAACTGTCGTAGGTACGAATCTAGACAATAAGAGAAAGGCACCCCCGTTCGGTTACGCAAGCCTACGAGGGTGCGCGTAGGGACCCGAGGGAGAAGGTGGCAAGCGAAACTGGGCCTCACGAGCCTGTTTATATTTATCTCCCGAATTAGGGTTTGTGAATGGGAAAATGAAAAATGGATCCCCTCCCCTTGCCCTTGAAGCTCTATTTATAGAGATGGAGGAGGTGGGATGGAGATGAGAAATTTAGAAATTTACCCTTCGAAGATACAAAACATTTTCAAGAGGGCTTTTAGACTATTTACACAGCACTTAATTATACGTTATTGGTTTAGGGTTAACGCGCAAGCACCCCTCCCACAGGTTGCGTGATGCTACTTAATATTGTGACGGGCATTGCCCCATGATTATTTGCTAGTAAATGAAAGTTACTCAGCATTGACATACTCTTGTTATACATTCCATTTATACTGGAAATTTCTGGCCGGTGACATGATGCAGTCATACAAGGGTATAAAACTGTTACTCTATATCCATATAGATTAAGGTCATCAGCAGGATGACACTAAGATATAGAGATGAAAAGGCATCAGAAAATATTTATCTCTAGACCGCTAATATACAAGATACAAATACAATTATAAGACATGTAGATTTAATTCTTGCATGTACTTCACAGTGGAACGGGGTAGTGCAAACTGCGGCTTGCAGTTGATCAACGAACAGAGACGTTTTTCATCTTTCCCGACCTGTGCCTGACAAAGAAAGCAGCTAGCATACTTTTCGTACGGAGGGGAGCCTTTTGGATTTGACGCCCTCTTGGGTTATCGAAAGAACTAAATGATGACAAATGCCTGACACCAGGCTGATCCTAAAAAATGCAAACCAGGCAACTTCAGTATATAATCAAGACACAAATAGGATGCCTTAGGAGGGAAATAGAGCACTTTGACTGTGGAAAAAAAAGAAAGGACCTGAATTATATGATGACTATTTGCAAGTTTCACAGTATCAAATAAAATTTAGGCCTTAATATGAAGCACATATTTCATCATATTGTGGTTTACCTTCATGCCAATGTTACGCGTAACAATGTCCGAGCTGGTCACATTCGACTGCAGACGCTTGGGCAAGGGAGCAGACGATTCCTTACCTGAGACATAATCAGTTTCAGATGAAATGTTTGTCGTCTGTACATAAAAATATAGACTATGCAAAAATCTGCCTACAAAGGGCACACTTCGAGCCAAACATAAAAGGAAATCACACAGCTGGACATGCCCTATAAGCAATCAAATAAATTAAATACCTAGCACGTGGAAGCCACCACTGGATGTAGGTTTAGTAGTTTTTGTTTCTCCCTGGCTGCAAAAGGCAAATGACAACAATATTACAAGAGAAGAAGTATAGCACAACAAATCAAATGCTCCATTTAGCAAGAGTGGAGCAAAATGGAGGTGGCACAACTTACACAAATTCAGAATGATGTTCTCCATTGGTATTGGAGTTCTCTGAAGCCAAGTGCCAGTAAAGGGTCTTCTCTGAAGAGGAGACATTTTGCATTAGTACACTAAGTACTTGATGTCAAAATTCCAAATGTGCACACAGTAGCAAGAAACTGCACCTGAGGGATAAGGTCTAGGCCTTAAGTCAAACTCAGTGTCTATTTGCATCTCAGAAAAGGCCTGCATTCTCTTGTTTCCGGCAGCTAGCCCAGAGAGAGAATGAACAAGTTAAATTAGGTTCTAACCGTTTTTCGGGCTTGAGAATTACATCTTTGTATTAGACATCCTTACATGGTACGATATAATGTTTGTGGTGCCTTGAGGCAGTTTCCGATCATCTGGTGCTGCCTAAGGCCTTCTTTATCCGTGTAAGTTTGGCATGTGAGGACTTGCTAAACATTAAAAAATAAGAATGTCAGTTGTAACACCTGTTGCTCCATCAGCACAAATTCCTGTGATAAGATAGATGATACCTGGTTCAAGGATGCTATTTTCAGTTCGAGAGTTGAGACCTCTGACGCCTGTTGTTCATACAGGTCCGTCAATTTGTAGGCCACGGTGCCGAGGTGGTCGACCGCATTCACCAGGGCCCTGACAGCATAATCTTTCAAGTTGTCCAGCACCCTGACATCAAGAAGCATGTGAAAATGGATCAGAGAAATCTCTCAGTGGATGTTCTACTTTTCTACACTGATGACCAAGCAGAAACTTGCATTGTCCCTTTGTTCTTCAATATGTATAGAATCGTTTTGCAATGCAGTCAGATGAAGATGGGCACATTAGTTCCACTGCAATTCTTTTTCTTTGCGATGATCATTCCACTGTAATTCTACGGTCTGTGGAGTATGTGACAGTAGGTGCGGTGCAGATTTCAGAACTTCCAAAATAAACTGAAATAAACAATTTATGGACCCTTGCAAATAAACTCTAAGTATCCACATCCTTCACTGCCCAAGATTAATTCCCTAGTGGTCTCTCAGCATTAAGCCTCCACTCCACGAATCTTTTCTGCCCTTTGCCTATGCTCAGCTGATGGGTAGATGAATGCTACTATGCTAGTATACTACTGAATAAATGCTTCATAATTTTTTTTAATAACCTGTCGTGCACCATTCGTGGCCTTGTAACACTAAACTAGCAGCTAGATAGAAAGTTCAGTTAAAAGGTGGGCTAGGAGCAACAAATAAACAATGATTGCTACAATATTACATGGAACATGTTCTTGTTACCGCAAGACAGAGTTGCAACAAAATTGCTTACTAGAGATAGGGAATTGCAGGACAGAGGAACCGAGAATCTCACATATGTTTCTGCTCGCTATGGAGGTACGACTTCTCGCAGTACTCGGAGGCCGAGTAGAGCTGCGGGCGCAAGTTCTTGAGCTCCTGTACGCGCAACAGACACAAGTATTTATTGTTAACATCACCAAGAACTGCAAGCCAGCAATTCAGCGCTCCCCGCAAAACGCGGATCTCTGCAAACCAATTCAGACGAAAAGAAAATCAGAGAACCGCGGGATCTCCTGGATCCGAGCCGGCGGCGCCTACCTGGAGCGCCTTGACGAAGCTCTTGCTCCGCTCCATGGACGCCTCGTCAAAGGTGGTGGGAGCAGGGCGCCCCAGGTCAGGCCCCGCCAGCCACGACGGCTGCGGCTGCTGCTGCTGCATCGCGTCCGCCTCCTCTGCTCACGCAGCTCCACTTCCCACCTTCTCCTCCTCTTGCTTCTCGCCGATACTTGGTCGGTGAGGAATGGGGAAGCGGGGCGGGCAAGGCAAGTGAAGAGGAAGCAAGGAAGCGATTCGCCTCGATCTCCTGCTCGCCCGCTTGCCGGGTGCAGCAGCTGGCGTATCGGTGGTAGCTCCGCTTCCACTGCGCCTGTGTTGGAGCGGGCTAGGCGGGAGTGGAGGCGGGTGGGGTGGGCGCGGATGGCGACGGGGTCGTGGTGGTTACTGGTTCGCTTTAGTTCTAGTCAATGTGGGGGAGTGGACGCTGCCAAATGAGAGAGCAGCAGATTAGGCAAATCGAGTGGAAGCTTTACCACTAGCTCACCCTGTCTGGCGTCTGCTACCCTGCTAGTACTCTAGTGCTGTCTCTGCCTGGTCTCTCTCGGCTGCTCTCGTGTGGATCTTGATTCTTGGAGCTACTTTTGTTAAATAAAGCGTGTTTGTCTCATCGTCTGGAGGAATTTGGATGTGACTTTTGCGATGGCCACTCGTCGTCCTCTGCACTTTATTTGTTTCTGTTGTTTGGTTGTGTAGCAGTTGGTGTAGTTGGTACCGGGTTCGGTTGGAATAGATTGCAATTTGCATAGTATAAAGAAGTTGTTAAGGGCTTGTGGGGCTTAAGGCTTAATTATAATGAATGAATACTTGGATAGCAATCGAGTAGAAAGAGGTCTAGAATCGATTTACCACTGGGCGGGTAGATAAATTTGACTTTCTAAGGTTAATGCGAACGGTTTACTCATCACAAAAACTGTACCACACTTTGGCACCAGAATTTGACGAACTATGGCTTGCAACCAAACTTACGGTAGTCTTTTATATTGCACTCTGCATCTTATAGATAATCAATGCATTTACAGATTCGATGGGATTTGATCCCATGATCTTGACACGTTCATCCTTTTAAGTTTTTTTTTAACCTACTTCACTTGTACACAGATGCTAGTCAAACAATGTTGCACATTGCATTATTGAATTTGAGCCCACCAAAGATTTCAATGGGCGCAACAATCAAGCCCATGCATTGATGACAAATGTGATTACGCATGGATAAGATGGTTTGATCATGTGCGCGTGCCGCAACATGGAGTAGACATATCTTTAAAAAGAAAAACGGTCCTGCTTACATTGATTACCATGGAGCCAGAGACTGTTATAAGATTACAAATAATTTTACTCATTACTCAATGGACGGCAGAATAGATAACATGAATACGCATTTAATATTACAAAATATAAATAATAGTTCTAAAATCATGTTACCTGGACCCTAGCGAACAAGTATTAAAGCTAGCAATAATAAATGACAAGCAATAAACAACATCTAGCGATCTGAACTTTTTGTAAAAATTAATATAAAATAGCATCATAGCATCTCAACCTAATTCACAAATTCTTATCCATCCCGTATGCCTACGATGGACGATCACAAAGAGATACAACAATAGCAACTCTTCGCGATCAACTGGTGATGATCTCCCTTGGTGGTGGATGAAGATACGATCATCGATCCGATCGAGAAGCAGCGTTGGATTTGAATTCTGGTGGATGAGAAGCAATCTGTGGATGAACAGTTGTGGGCGATGTTTCCTATCTCGAAAGAACTCTATTCGGAAAATGCGCATTGGGAAGAATAAGTAGGCAAAGCGGCAGCGTCATGGAGAAGCCCTAGTGGCCAGGCGACAGAGGGGGCACCATGGGCTGCCGCCGAGGCCAGGAGGGCTTCCCCTGCTGAGCCCCCTTCTCAGGTGATCTTCCTTTTGTATATTAAGTCCAAAAGGTCAATTTTTATACAAAAAATTTGAAGTTTTCTGCATATACTAAACAAAATATGGTTTTGCTGGATAACAACGATGATCAGTAGACAATATAATATTATCTAGAAAATTGATAGATAAACATTGTGAAAAGCATAAAAAATATCGATATGTTTTCGATGTATTAGGTGGCGGAGGCTACACCGACCGAGCATGACAAAGCCCCCTCCCCTAGGGGTCAATGAGCACGGAGGTCGCGTCCTCACTCCACGCATCCTCCCAACCCCACCGCCAGCCACTAGGGTTGGGCTAGGCCCTGGGCTTCTAGATCTAGAGCACATGCGAGAGGAGGTCGCTGGACGGTGTGGTGGCAATCGTAATGGGGTCGGTGACGCAGAGCACAAAGAAACTGGGAGCGGTGTAGAGGCGACCTCGAAGCTCTTCTCACTATGCCGCCACATGTCTTTCTTCCCTCCATCCTTTCATTCCTGAGGTCAACTCGTTGCCACTCTTGAACGATCCATGGTGGTTCTCCCGACGCCTCGCATCCATCCATGTTTCTCTGTTGCTGAAGCTAACTATTGACAACTGGTAAACCACCGATCTTACGGTAGTCATGATCAGAGAGATTTGTTGAAGGGTAGATACCCCTAGGGCCGTCGCCTAGTAGTACTAGCACACAAAAGACGGTGGTTTTATACAGGTTAGGGCCTCCCTCGGGATAATAGCCCTATGTCCTGTTGGTATATATTGAATATCAAGTAGAATATAAGGATTTGTTAGTGTCTAGCCTAGATGAGATCTAAACCTAGTCAGGAATCTCTTTGGACTGATCTACTAGAACCCGACTTCCTGGAGGTGATGAGTCTTCATGGGGACGTCGGGTGGATGACTGAGGCTCTCGAACGGGTAGGGCTCAATCTGCCAAAGGCATTTGCTTGTTGTTGTTGTTGGCTTGTGTTTCGGCTTGCTTTTTCTTGTAGGGTTATCGAGTCCTTTTATAGGGGGTACTTCATATTTGATACGAAGTCTTCTTTGACTAGGACTCAACCATTCTTAACGTAGAGATAGACCTCCTAGTTTAAGGGGTATCCTGGAGTTCTACGAGAGATCTCTTTATCTCTTAGAATCATTTGTGAATACGTCAGCTGCTCCGGATATCTAGGGTATCGCATACGGATACTACCTCGCATACGGTATTAATATACTACTCATCATCGCTAACGAAATGTGGAAATAGGAGAGAGGAAAACGATAGGGATAAAAGCATCCAAAGGGATACAGTTTTCACAATATCAAAGGTATACCAACTTTGGGGAAAAAAAGAAAGAATCAACTCAGGGATATGATTAATTCTCTCTAACAATTAAGTGTGTGAGTTATCGGATTTTAGAGTTGAGGGGGTGAATTCTAGACTTTGCCAAGAGAAGTGAAAAACGGACCTCTTTTTTTCCTTTCTGAAATATCATTTCTATGAGAGATTCAAGCAATCAAACAACCTAGAAAAACCTAAAAATGTGGGAGGTGAAATTCAAATGCCTTATTCATAGGTAAAGCTAAATACCATTTGAGCTACCTATTGAATTGCATGTACCAATCGGTTTGTCCAAAAGCTCAAGTCAAAGGGAGAGGGCCAGACAATATACTTAAACACTCCTTTTCACATCTAGATTCCTCTAAGCCTTAGATGTGTGATCGATATATGCCGTAAATACTTTTATTAATATTGCATTTACCAGGTCTTGAACTCGAGACTTCTTGGCTCTGATACCATATTGAAGTTCATGCGCTAGCCAGTTCTCTAAAAGCTTAAGCTGGAAGGAGCTGAAAATTAGCAAATCCACATTTATATATGTAACTCTATCGGACAAAAAACTCGTGCGGTTATTAGATCATTCCAATTTGAGACGAGGATTTACACCCATGCAACATGGGGAGAAGTCTGAGTATTCGGAGTACGGTGCAAAACAGAAGTGCCAGACGCAAATGAAATATCGAAATACCACCTCAATCAGCAAGAACACTTTGTACAATTCCTCCCGATGAAAAAGCTGTACACTTGGTTAACCTTACCAATCGCCACGACCCAGCTACTCTACCTACAACAGTGCAAGCTGCAAAAACACCAAAACGCCCAAGAAAACGTGCCGACTCTCGACACAAACCCCACCGGCGTTGCGGCCAGAATCTGCAGCCGATGAGCTCAAGTTAGCCATCGCGCCACCACGGCTGCGTCCACCGCTATTCTTCCAGCTCAGGTGCTGCGTCGTGCGGCTCCTCATGCTGTCGCAGTCCGCGACGCCGGCAAGCGCCACCACGCCATCCAGCCCTTCTTGCTTGGCGTCGTAGCACAGCCCCTCGTTGCCCCCGACGCGCAGCTTCTTGCCCAGCCTCCATATCATCTCCTTGCCGAACGGTATCGGCCCCACAAGCCGGTTGCCGTCCACGCGGAGCTCGCTCGCCCTCTCCAGCCGCCGGAAGCTCGCCGGTATCACGCCAGTGAACCCGTTGCTGTCCAGCCGCAGCACCCGGAGCTGGCTCAGCTCCCCGATGGACTCCGGCATTGACCCTTCCAGCCCCATGCCGGAGAGCACCAGCGTCGTTAGTGCCTTGAGCCCCGTGAAGAAGTCGCCGGGGACCGTCGAGAACTGCATCCGGTTATTGCCGAGGATCAGGGACCGCAGCGCTGACAGCCGGCCGATCGCGGCCGGGATCGGACCGGACAACGCGTTATGGCTGAGGTCGAGCAGGATGAGGTCGGACAGGTCGCTGAGCGCGTCGGGGATCGTGCCAGCTAGGCGGTTCTGGCTGAGGTCAATCTTTAGCAGAGACCGGCATTGTCCGAGGCTCGCCGGGACGCTGCCCTGCAGGGCGTTGTGGCTGAGGTCCAGGATGCTGAGGTCTTGGAACTTGAAGTTGGGCACCTGGCCGGCGAGCCGGTTGTAGCTGAGGTCGAGCAGCTGGAGGTGGCTCAAGGACTGGACGGTGGCCGGGATGGCGGAGGTGAGGTGGTTGCCGTGGAGGTCGAGCACGCGCAGCGCCGAGAGGTTCCTGAGCTCCGCCGGGATCGGGCCGACGTGGCCGTTCTGCCGGAGCACGAGAGACCGGAACGCCGGGCCGAGGCGGCCGAGGAACGCCGGGATGGGCTGCGGGTTGGCCGAGAAGCAGCGGTAGAAGAAGAGGGACCGGAGGTGGGGGAGCGCGAGCACGGCCGGGGACAGCGTGGCGCGCGCCGCGTCGCAGGCCGGGAAGGCGGTGTCGTCGGAGAGCGCGCCGAAGGAAAGGGAGACAACGTGGTAGACGTCGCCGCGGTCGGGCACGCACTCGATGCCGTGCCACCGGCCCCGGCACACGTCCGGGATGCCCGACGCCCAGCCGTTGCCCGTAGCCACCATCACCTCCTGCACGGCGCGCTGCTCGGGCGGGTCGGTGCGCGCCCGGTCCGAGAACCCCGTCTGCGGCGCGTCCACCAGCGCGCCCGCCGCCGCCGAGTCCGGAACCACCACCGTGAACTCGCCCCGGCACGGCCAGGCGGCGCCAGCCAACAGCACCACGACGGCCATCATCGCGGACAGCACCGAAGCCATCGATCGCAAGGTGTTTACCGCGTAATTTGCACGTTTTCTACCTCTCCTCAGAAATGTCACGACCGTTGGAAATAGAGGGAAGAAGATGGCAGAGGGCGCAGATTTTATAGTGTCAGAAAGACAGAGGGAGTGGTGATTAAATGCGGAACTGATGATTAAATGTTGGTCACGGGATGGAGGAGAAAGGGAGTGAATGAAGTGAGGATTTGCTTGCATTCAATTGGTTTCACGGGAAATCGGATCGTAGCAATATTGCGTCATTCTTCCGGTGGCATCGAGCGTCCGCTATCAGATTCTAGCCTTCAGCAATGTGAACTAACAACTCTAGGAAAAAGGAATTAACCGCTCTGATCGCGCACCAGAAGCTAATCTATGTAAGAGATTGAGACGATGCTGAGCACTGATTCTTTATCAAATTCAAAGGTTTCGTGACTTGAGCTGATCTGGATCTATAGCGTTCATGCTGTAACTGGCGTATTTTGGATGTTTGGCAAGTTACTACATCAGTAGTGCTGCTATGTCAATGCAGTTCTTGCAATCCCTGACAATCTGGCTCGCTGCTCTGTTTTGGCCTCCTGCCAACTTTATAGCCATTTCAGAAACTGAAATGACGATGTCCATTAAGCATTATTACTAGGACAGCAATGTGAGAAATGATTGGCCGAAGGTTCAAGCCTTCAGAGCAGTGACAAAGCATGGCCAAATGCAAGAGCTTTTTCTTTTCCTGTCTGCTCTGGAAATCCAGAAGATCACCAGTTTTTTCGTCTCGGCCCTGACGTTTCAGCCTTTCAGGCTTGCGGCCGCAATTGCAGAGAACTTAAATAATCGGCAAACAGAAATACGGAAAATAAGGACTGATATATTGTTTAAAAAAAGATAAGTAAAATCTTTCAAGCCCAATACTTCTTTCAGGCCCAATACAAGGCCCAAAATTGTCTCCATCAGTAAATTCACCTTATGGGCTCACACATAGAGACTTAAATGGTCCAATATGAACAAACAATTTTTTCCTTTTGAGAATTATTATGAACATACAAACTGTAGCTGGTGTTAGATTTAATTGGGGCCTAGCTCTTTAATGAATAATTAAATCAGGAAAATTCCAAGACCAATTCATATGCAAAGAGGTGTATTTTCTTTAGTCCCACATGGAAAGTTTAACTTGAGATTCACCAACTTATAAGGTGAAATGTGACTCTCCCTTTGTGGCATTAGAAGGGAATAACACAACGCGCAGCGCTCACTCACTCCCTCGCTCGCCTCGCCGGGCTTGGGCGCGTGGCGCGAGCGCGAGCCAAGCCGACTCGAGCCATGACGTGACTGGATGGATGGTGTGGTCTTTTGGACTTTGGTGAGAATTATTTTTGTAATGGACGCGTTATTAAATTAATTACGAAGTGTCTGTTCGTTTCATCTCCTGACTAGGAACTGAAACGTGTGCCCATTCGCTTCCTCTCCCGACGGGGAGTTGAAGCACTTGGGCTTCCCTGACCATGCCTATATAAAGCCTCCCACAGACAGATGAGAGGTTGTACCTCAGAGCTCTGCTCTCACACAAGCCTTCTGGTCCACTATTTTGCTGCTGCCTTCAAAGTTGCCACATCCCGAAGTTCGCGTGCATGGGCGTTCGGGAGGACAGGCCTCCGGAACCCTCGCCTTTGAGATCCTGCACCAGGAGAAGGCGAATAAGGTTTTTGGGGAGCGCTCGGCGCGACTGTCCACTACTGTTCGGCTTGCCTTCTTCGACTACTTCACGTTGCTGGATGGGAGCGAGGTGGTGCTGCGGTACGACTACTTCCTCTACATCAAGCGAGGACCAAGGCGAGGCTATGTGCGGCTTCTTCGTCTACATCAAGCGAATGACTACATAGCGGGTGACAACGGCAACAACAGTGGTATTGCTATCGACAATAGCAGTGCTGCTGTCTTCCCAACGAATGCCACGTACATTCTGTGCTTCTCTCTATTCGTAATAGCTTTAGGCTATGAGCTAGATACTAGCATGTTTAGGCTATTTGATGAAATGCTGAGATTGAGATATACTAGCATGTCTAGTTTGTTTAGAGATATTCTAATGATTAAGAATACTTGCATGTGTAGTTTCATTGGAAATGTTTCTGTGGCTATATTCTCTAGAATACTTGTCATGTAGTATTTCATGGTTTCATGGATTAATATAATTCAAAAATTGCTTAATAATCCAGCAATCCAAAAACCTTATGGTGTCAAACTATATGTTAGGCAATTTTCGATGACTGGCTTTGCCGCTGCGCTAAAACCAAGTCCTTTTAATGGACCACATTTTAAGAGATGGCAAACTAAAGTAACCTTGTGGCTCACCGCTATGAACGTGTACTGGGTGGCGGCTGACAAGCCTGAGGGAACGGCTACTCCTGAACAGAAAAAAGTTCCAGGATACCACCGTCATCTTTGTGGGTGCCGTCATTAGCGTGCTTGGTGAGAAACTGGTTGATGCATATCTACATATGCATGATGCCAAGAAATTGTGGGATGCGCTCGAGGCCAAGTTTGGCGCAAGCGATGCTGGCAGTGAACTGTATATCATGGAGCAATATCATGACTACAAAATAGTCGATGACCATTCTGTAGTTGAGCAGGTTCATGAGATACAGTGCATTGTAAAAGAACTCGAACTCCTAAAGTGTGTGTTGCCTGATAAGTTTGTCGCTGGAGGCATTATTGGCCGAGTTGCCTCCCTCATGGAGGAACTTTGCTATTTCTCTAAAACATAAGAGACAAGAGATCTCTGTCGAGAATCTCATTGGGTCTCTTGATGTTGAAGAGAAGGCGCGAGAGCAAAAGACGCACACTCTAAGGGAATCGAAGGAACTTTTAGTGCTAACTTAGTGCAGAAGAAAAACACCCACAAGTTCAAAGGGAAAAACAACCTTGCACCGACTACCAACTTCAAGATGAAGAAGAACACAAAAGAGCATCTTTGCTTTGTGTGCGGTGAGCTTGGACATTGGGCCAAGGACTGCAAGAGTCGCAAAGGTAGGAAGAGTCAGCAAGGACAGAACTCTAAGTCTATCAATGTGACTATTAGCAACACTGAGATAGGAGCAGGGTATGGTAATTCACCTACTGTTCTATCGATTTGTCAGTCTACCGATTGGTGGATTGATACTGGTGCTAATATTCATGTGTGTGCTGATATCTCTTGTTTACTTCTTACAAGGTCGCTCGGGATTCTTCAGTCCTGATAGGGAATGGGTCACATGCTTCTGTTTATGGTGTTGGCACGGTCGATCTGAAACTTACTTGGGAAAAGATCTTGCAGCTATAGAACGTGTAGCATGTCCCTTCAATAAACAAGAATCTTATTAGCGGCTCCCTTCTCTGTCGAGATGGGTTTAAGTTGGTATTTGAGTCAATAAAGTAGTCCTATCCAAGTATGGATCTTTTATTGGAAAAGGCTATGAGTGCGGAGGCTTGTTTCGCTATCTCTTTCAGACTTTTGTAATAAAACTATAAACCATGTCTGTGATGAAGTTAATGGAGGTGAAGCTAATATATGGCATTCACGACTTTGTCATATTAACTATGGTATCATGACGCTGTTGCCAGCTTGAGTTTAATCCCGAAAATTACCTTAGTCAAAGGCTCTAAGTGCCAAACTTGTGTGCAAGCAAAGCAACCTCGTAAGCCCCATAAGGCTGCAGAGGAAAGGAACTTAGCACCATTAGAGCTCATTCATTCTGATCTATGTGAGATGAATGGTGTGTTGACACAAGGTGGAAAGAAATAATTCATGACCTTGATTGATGATTCTACTAGGTATTGCCATGTGTATCTGTTAAAATCTAAAGATGAGGCTTTACACTACTTTAAAATCTATAAGGCAGAAGTTGAGAACCAACTTGAGAGAAACATCAAAAGGGTTAGGTCCGACCGTGGTGGAGAGTACATTTCTAATGAGTTCATTTTATTCTGTGAGGAACATGGTATAATCCACGAGAGGACGCCTCCCTATTCACCCCAGTCAAATGGGGTTGCCGAGAGGAAGAACCGCACTCTAACAGATTTGGTTAATGCCATGAGATACTGCGGGGCTATCAAAGGCATGGTGGGGGGAGGCTATATTGACTTCTTGTCATGTCCTAAATAGAATTCCTACAAAGAATAAAGAGATAACCCCATTTGAACAATGGGAAAAGAAAAGGACATCACTGTCACATTTGCATACTTGGGGTTGCTTAGCGAAAGTCAATGTGCCAATTCCGAAGAAACGTGTGGCGTACTCGGTTTTTAAGCTGGATACTCTCCTGTGTTTCCTGTACTGGTCCCATGATCAGTAGCCAGTACACACAAGAACTTGATAGCATTGTCATACAATACCGAGTCTTTAACACACGTAGACCATTATGGTGAATGTTCAACATCATAGCCGATTGGCTGAATAGAAACTGCAGCGGAAAACATAGAAATGCATAGATAGATGCCCATCAATATGCCTACCCAACAGGTAACTGACTGGAGAAAACATCCTAGCCCTCGTAATCACTGTCGTCGCCGTCGGAGATGAATTCTTCTTCGTCTGGCCACATCAACAAGCCAGATGAGTACTTTGAATGTACTCACAAGCAATCCCCACAGGAGGAAATATACGGCAATACTCCATGCAAGGTGTGATTCAGGAAATAGCTCTATCCTAGGTTGTCTTGTTGTGCGGAAATGTAAGTTTCGGTTCAAATACGAGAATAGTAGATTCCAAAGCAGTTTTGTAAACCAGAGCAATTCCAAGCAACAAAACTTCTCTCGAGGTAGTCCCAGCTACCTCCTTTTCTCATCCAAGTGGTAGCTCCGTCTATCATTGCTAAACTCTGTGCTCAGCCCGTACTACCCTGTAACATCCTCAATTTTACGGGCTTAAAATTTTTTTTTAAAGAGAGAAGGATGTGCAACTATGTAATATATGTTAAAAATATTTTATTAGATTTTTATCTCAAATTAATCAA
>JAGXJF010002481.1:0-57200 GCA_019208055.1 Stipa capillata
CTGTAATTCACATGCATGCATAATTAGTGTTCCCCGTAGCTTCGACAGTTAACCTAACACCATTTGTTTCTAGTAGTAAATGACTAACCCTAACTCAACATAAAGGTTAATATTACATGCATGCATGCGCAAGGCATTAGGATAACATCAACTGCATTAGTTGTATATGCCTTGTCGTAACGGAACCCTAGCCATCCTAGCATCTTCATGACATGCACATCCCCCATAAAATCATGCATACATGCTGGGCCTTATGGATTCTTTTACCGTTCCTTTTTCCGGTATTCGTGTTAATCGCAACAGAACCCGAAGAAGGTGACCACCAGGCTTACAGCTCCCCACAAGATCAGGAACAACTCGAACAAGGCAAGCAGAGCTTGTTGCATTTCCTTCTATTCGTTGTTTCCATGTCTTATATTATTATGTATGCGTGTGATGAAGTGCTGTTTAAATCGCTGTTTGAATTCGCAAACTAGCATGTGTAGGAAGGTTCGCTCTGTCGAGAGTCGTAGGGTTGCCCTAATCATCTAAATTTGTTCGAGTGGGATGTGAAAACTGAGAGGTTCGCGGTGAATAAAGTTGGTATTCCACGACGCCGACCTAAGGTGACTTCATCGGGCACGATGAATAAAGTTGGTGTTTCGTCGTAATACAACCTGAGGTGATTTCACCGTGTTACCTGAGAGTCGAGGAGAGATTCGGTGAATAAAGTTGGTATTTCACGATGTCAACCTGAGGTGACTTCATCGGGCACGATGAATAAAGTTGGTGTTCGTTGTAATACAACCTGAGGTGACTTCACCGTGTTTACCTGAGAGTCTTGGGAGGGTCACGATGAATAAAGTTGGTATTTCGTCGTAATACAACTTGAGGTGACTTCATCGTGCTCCTTACCTGTTTGTATCGATTGGATTTGAATCATGAGCTATCTTGTTGGCTGGGATTGTCCTACCCGTAATGTTCATTCCCTTATGTTAGAGGTTTATTTGTATATTGTACTCTGAGAAGCATTCATGTTTAATTGTTGTACTATTATGAGTAGGACATTTAATCAAGCACGAATAAGTCTTGCGAGTACGTTCGTACTCACCTAGGTTATTCCTAGAGCTTGCAGGTGAGCCGGTGGTCGAAGATTATTTCGACGATGCCTGAACTTGTGTTTCCTCGGTAGTGTTCGACTCATGGGATTGGGTTGTAGCTTTTGTTCGGCGGTCACTGTGCCGCTGTGGGACTCATTTACTGTTCTTCTTCCGCTGTCGTTTAATTACTCCGTACTCGGATATGATTTTGGATATGACCGACTGATGTAATATGTTGTCCCATCGTGGACTGTTATAGTAATATCGTATTGTAGAGCTTTGCGATGATATCCGAGTTGTTAGATCAGGCTGCCCCCTGCACAATGTGTGAATGATATGAAGTGTACGGGTATGCCGTGAAGAGTCGAAGCCGTACCTTGTTCTACTAAGTCGAGCAGGTGTTGGTTGAGTGACCCGCTGGCTGAGATGCTGTGCCGGCCAGGCAGGGTGTGGGCGTGTTCTACCGGGCTTTCGAGCGACCCACTAGCCTCCGAGCTAGGTTAGGGTGTGGGTAGAACTGCCGGGCTCCTCCGACCTTGTTTGTCGTGGTAGGATTCGGGAACGACTCTGGACCTTCACCGGGTCATGGAATCGTATGTGGTTCTGGGAAGATTGGTCGCTTCCGGCCGGCTCGCACGTGGCGGGTGTCGGATCGTTCCACTTCGGTGCGTACGGCGCAGGTACCGTGCCACCGGGCTGACGAGTCCTTCGGTCCTTGGCGACTTCGCGTTCCCTTAATCATATGTAATTCCGGGTCCGTGACACTATCCCTGTCACGGACTCGGGAATTACATATGATTAGGGGACGAATGGTCGCCAAGGGCCAAAGGAGCAGTCAAACTGGCGGCACGGTACCTACGCCGTACTCACCTAGGCGGAGTGATCCGACACCTGCCCAACGCAAGCCGGCCGGAAGCAACTAAGCTTCCCAAAACCACATACAATTCCTGATCCGGTGAAGGTTTTGAGTCGTTCCCGAATTCTACCACGCAAAGCAAGGTCGGAGGAGCCCGGCGATTCTACCCACACCCTAACCTAGCTCGGAAGCTAGTGGGTCGCTCGAAAGCCCGGTAGAATACGCCCACACCCTGCCTGGCCGGCACAGCATCTCAGCCAGCGGGTCACTCAACCGATTCCTGCTCGACTTAGTAATAAGAGGAACGGCTTTAACTCTTCACGGCATACCCATACACTTCATCTCATTCACGCACGGTGTATGAGCAGCCAAAATAACCACTTGGATATCACAACAAAGCACTACGATACGATAATACTACTAGTTGTCCACGTTGTGTGAACTATTTAGTTTACATCATTCGGTGATAACCGAAAACATATCCAAATGTAAAGTATTTAAACAATAGCGGAAGAAAATTAAGTGAGTCCCACAGCGGCGCATCGACCGCTGACCAAAAACCAACCAAAATCCCATGCGCCGATAGCCAACCAAGAAAGCCAAGTGTTTAAACATCCTTGAAGTAATCCTGACCACTGGCTCACCTGCAATGACCTAGGAATATCCTAGGTGAGTTCGAGGTACTCGCAAGACTTATTCGTGCTTGATTAGATGTCCTACACATACTAGTATAGCAGTAATAAAACATGGTGCATCTCGAGCTAGCAAGGTACAATCATACGAACATTGCACTAACAGAGGGAAGGTAACCATGGAAAGTAACTCACAGTTCAGATTCATACATCTTAATGAATAATCATGATGGCACTCACTAGTCACATGTGCACCTCAATTCACAATCACAGTGGCACTCACTTGCCATTTCCCCAACCACTTGGGACAGTTCATGCATCCACATTAACAGTGAGCCATCATGACGACACATTCACTTAATCTCTCAGATCGTTACCGGCAATCGATCACCCTGAGTGTAAAGAGTGCCTTATCCCTTGGAGGTTGCAAGGCTCCAAGGGTCTTAGACTTATCTCAACTACACCCCAGCCTCGTTGCCGCTAACGTCCACGCGTGACAAGGGGAGTAATCACGATGGAGTCACCTCAGGTTGGTATCGTGACAACACTCTCCATACACCTGGTCGCAACATGCTCCTCCAATGATACCAACTTTATCCATCTGACACTTTCCCTTCGGCTCTCACATCTCACCTTAGTGGGTTCAAATATTTAGTGCATCAGGTTAATTTCAACCACAGCTAGACATAACTTACAGCGCATCCTAACATGCTAGTTTAACCGAACTCGACCACAATTTCCGAACAACGATCCACACATCAACATATAGATAAGTAAGAAAAGGTAATCGACAATTAAAAGATGCAACAAGCTCTGCTTGCCTTGCTCAAGTTGTTCCTGGTCTTGCGGTGAATCGTGAGTTTGGTGGTCTCCTTCTTCGAGCTCTTTTATAAACAACACGAGAACCGGAAAAAGGGAAACGATAAAGAAGGTAATGAGATTCAGCATGAATGCATGATGACGAAAGCTAGATATGCATTACATATGTGACCTAAGAAGGTTAGAAACCCGCTGTACGAGGGTTTCCTAGTTGGATAGGTTAAAGTTGAGTACCATCCTAACGAAATGCATGTCATTTTATGTGGTTGCGGATGCTAGGGTTTGGAAACTACGAGTTACAGTGGATGGTCATGGTATAAAAACATTGGTGTCATGCAAGTATACTGAAGTATGCTCCTAATAAAACTGGAATCATCAAATCTAGGGTTATATTCGCCAACTTATGAGCTATCGGAAGTATCGTATAGGAAAAAAGAGGTGATTTAGTCCAATTTAAGTGGATCTGGTTTTACATTGCAAATTTTAAAGTTTTTTCCAGCCAAAATGTAGAAATTTCATAAGCTTTCCAACGATATAAAATTTGCTAAAATCCGATCTACGGTTCAAAAGTTATCGCCGTTTCAAAATCTGCACAAAACCCTAACCCTAATCACGAGAACTAAACTGCTAAAACCCACCCGAGAGCTACCCAGACCTAGCCCTCAATTCCTACGCGCACACCGAGGGTCCTACTCCAAAACTTCAACACATAACCACACCCTACTGACGGAGGGCCCCACGGGGCAGCGCTGACTGGGCACCAAATCCCAGTCAGCTACTGACCGGGCGCGCGTGGCCAATGAGAGGGCGCCACGCGGCCATCTCTCTCTCTCTCTCGGGTTCCGCCGGAGGGGAGGCTCGGACGGCGGCGTGGTCGCCGGAGCCTCGCCGGAATGGCGCTACCGGGGACGGCGAGGTCGTTGGGAGGGGCGGTAGCACCGGGAGCTCACCCCGAGTTCAACGCGCAGTCGCGGGGGAGCATCTCGGGCACGGATCTGCAAGGAAAAGGCGCGGGGGAGGTTAGGGAGAAGTAGGGGGTGCTCGGAAGCGAAAGAATGGGGTCAGAGGGGCACCGGAGCAGCCGTGCAATCTCGTCGGAGAAGCGGCCGGAGTTGGGGAAGAATGGGGTGGCGTGGCGTAGCTCGGCACGGATCTGGAAAAATGGATGAGAGGGGGAGGTTAGGGGCCAGAGAGGGGAAGCTAGGGAGCCAGAAGGGGACGGACGGGTCTCACCGGAGCGCGGAGAAATTTCTCACCGGAGTTGGTGGCCGGCGACGGGAAAGGAGCTGTTTGAACTGGTCTCTAGTTCAATTCTCAGGTTTGACCTAATTCAGAGTTTAAACTTCAACTAGGTCTTAGACTTCTCCAAAAATATTGAAATTTTGCATGGAGCTAACATGTTTATACTCATGGCTATTCCCAAAGTTTGGCAAAATTTTATGCATATTAACTTGCCCATTTACTTAACCCTAGTTTCTATCTCATTAGGGTTTGAGATCGGAGTTTCCATTGAGCTAGCATTTCATGTAATATTTGGATCTCCCTCTTGGGAAGGTAATGTGGGTGAATGGTTCCAACCTAGGGACCTTAGACCTCGATCACCTAATATTGCGGAAACCCTAGTTTGCTAACCCAAATAAGTTGATTGGTGTTTGCTAATTATCCACCGAGGATGAGATATGTACATATTCTATAAAATAAAGTTTTCATACATTTAAGTTTAAACAAGGTGTGGGTGGGGATGACGGCATGTATGCATGAATGCACGGCAAAAATCTAATCATCGAATTCGGGTATTACAATCCCTCCCCCGCTTTGTCCTAGGTAATCCTAAGACAAAATCCATCGATATATCCTCCCAAGAAACACTAGGAATAGGAAGGGGCATATAAAGACCATAGGGGTTTAAGCGTGACTTAGCTTTGTTGCATGTAGTGCAGCATGAAACTTAGCACTCGACATCCCTCCGCATCTTTGGCCAAAAGTGTTGGAAATATGCCCTAGAGGCAATAATAAATTGTTATTATTATATTTCTTGTTCATGATAAATGTTTATACTCCATGCTATAATTGTATTAACCGGAAACATAATACATGTGTGGTTTTATAAACAACACCGTGTCCCTAGCAATGCCTCTATCTGGCTAGCTCGTTGATTAAATGATGGTTAAGGTTTCCTAATCATGGACATGTGATGTCGGTTAATAACGGGGGTCATGTCATTAGGAGAATGACATGATGGACAGACCCAAATTAAGTTAGGCAATTCGATCACGTCACAAAGTTCATATTGCATAGCTTTCCATTGTTAAATGTTTCGATCCTTAGACCATGAGATAATGCCACTCCCTGGTACCGGAAGAATGCTTTGGGGGCATCAACCGTCACGCCGTAACAGGGTGATCATAAAGGTGTCTTTCAGGTATTTCGGAAAGTACTTGTTGGGTTGCATGTATCGAGAGTGGGATTTGTCCATCCATGTGACAGAGAGATATACTCTGGGCCCACTCGGTAAAGCACATTCTGTATCGCTTGCAAGCACGTGACTAAAGAGTTGGTCACAGAGGATGTGGCATTACGGAACGAGTAAAGAGTACTTGTCGGTAACGAGATTGAACTAGGTATGGTGATACCGACGATCGAATCTCGGGCAAGTAAAATATCGCGAGACAAAGGGAATGGAATATTCGACATCGTGGTTCAAACCGATAAAGATCTTCGTTGAATACGTGGGAGTCATTATGGACATCCAGGTCCTGCTATTGATTATTGATCGGAGAGGTGTCTCGATCATGTCCACATATTCCCGAACCCGTAGGGTCACACACTTAAGATTCGTTGACGCTAGGGTATAAAATGAGATATTAATATGGTGAGACCGAAATTTTGTTCGGAGTCTCGGATGGGATCCAGGACGTCACGAGGAGCTCCAGAATGGTCCGGAGATAAAGATTCATATATGGGGAAGTATTTTTAGGGTTCCGGAAAAGTTCGGGATTTTTTCGGTATCGTACCGGGAAGGTTTTAGAAGGTTCCGGGGGTTCCCGGGTGGGGCCCACTTATCCCGGAGGGGTCCACGTGGACCAAGGGTACTGCATGAACAGTACACACGTGAATAGTGTCGCGTGAACAGTAACCCCCCCTTCCTAAAGGGATAAGATCAAATCCTTAAAAATAGGAGATAAGATCGAAAGGGGAGGCTTTACTTGGGGGAGGGTACTGTTCACGTGCGTACTGTTCACGCATGTACTGTTCACGGGTACTATTCCTCCTCCTCCAAGTTTTCTCCTCTATATAAAGGAGGGGAGGGGCAGCCCTCCGGAGAGATCCATCCCAGCCGCCGCCTCCCTCTCTCCCATCTCCTCTCTCTCTCGTGCGCAGCGCTTGGCGAAGCCCTGTCCGCGGAGAAAACCCCACCACCTCCACCACCATGCCGTCGTGCTACCGGAGTTGATCTCATCTACCTCTCCACCTCACCTTGCTGGATCAAGAAGGAGGAGACGTCATCGAGCCGTACGTGTGCACATCTCGGAGGTGCCGCTCGTTGCGGTGCTTGATCGGATTGGAACACGAGAAGATCCCTCTCGCGGCTGGGAGGTATAACCTAGCTGCGGGAGGCTGCGGGCTTCATCGACAACGGTCAAATTCTCCGCTGCGTTGACGTGTTCGTCGAGGGTATGTAAATATGATCTGTCTCTCGTTGCAAGCTTCTTCTAGATTGGATCTTGGTTTTCTAGATTGGATCTAGGTTTTCGTTTGCATCTCGTAGGAAAATTTTTATTTTCTATGCTATGAATCCCATCAAAAAGAAGTGTGTGGACAGCACGTCTTCTGTTTTCTTCACTCCAAAGTATCCCATCAAACCACCTCCATGAGCTTCCTGTAAGAACAAAAGGCGAATGGAGCTAACTGGGATGCATAGCTTGTTAGCACGATATAATAATCCTTCATTCAGCACATACTTATTCCATGTTTGACCCTCTCTACTGTTTTCAAAAGCATCTTTAAAGTTCAAATCAGTAGCGTATAACTCTTTTATTGTCTCTAGGCCAAAAATTTTATGATCAAGTTGAGATAACATAGTAAATTGCCTAGATAAAGCATCAGCAATGACATTGTCTTTACCCTGTTTGTGCTTAATAATGTATGGAAATGACTCTATAAACTCGACCCATTTTGCATGTCGTTTCAAGGATCATGATCAGAATGAATGACAAACTCCTTAGGCCAAAGATAATGTTGCCAAGTTTCTAACACCCGAACTAAAGCATATAACTCTTTATCATAAGTAGAGTAGTTCAAAGTTGGCCCATTCAATTTCTCACTAAAATAAACAACGGGTTTACCTTCTTGTAACAACACTCCTCCTATCCCAATACCACTGGCATCACATTCAAGCTCAAAAGTCTTACCAAAGTCAGGGAGTTGGAGTTGAGGGGCATGTGTAAGCTTCTCCTTAAGCATGTTAAAAGCTTGTTCTTGTGCTGGACCCCATTGGAAAGAAACTCCCTTCTTTGCTAACTCGTTCAGTGGGGCAGCGATGGTGCTGAAATTTTTCACAAACCGCCGGTAGAATCCTGCAAGTCCATGAAAGCTTCTCACCTGTGTGACAGTTTGAGGAGTCGGTCAGCTCTTGATGGCTTCAATTTTTGTTTCATCCACCTCAATACCCTGTGGAGTAACAACATAGCAAAGAAAAGAGACACAGTCCGTGCAAAAGGCACACTTCTCAAGATTACCAAACAAGCGTGCATCTCTCAATGCATTAAAAACAGCACGCAAATGGTTCAAGTGTTCATCATTAGACTTGCTATATATCAAGATATCATCAAAGTAGACCACCACAAATTTACCAATAAATACTCTTAAAACTTCATTCATAAGACGCATGAAAGTGCTAGGTGCATTAGTTAATCCAAAAGGCATGACTAACCACTCATATAAACCGAACTTAGTTTTAAAAGTTGTTTTCCATTCATCCCCTAATTTCATTCTAATTTGGTGGTACCCACTACGCAAGTCGATCTTTGTGAAAATGATAGAACCACTCAACTCATCAAGCATGTCATCTAACCTAGGAATAGGATGACACGCATACGCCAACTACCGTCTTTCTTAGGAACTAAAAGAATAGGAACAGCACATGGGCTAAGGCTCTCGCGCACATATCCACGGTCCAGAAGGTCTTGGACTTGGTGCTGAATTTCTTTAGTCTCCTCCGGATTTGTTCTATATGCAGCACGGTTTGGCAATGTTGCTCCCGGGATTAAGTCAATTGATGCTCAATACCTCGAATAGGTGGCAGCCCGGGAGTATCTCCTCTGGAAACACATCCTTATACTCCTGCAAAAGGTTAATGACAGCAGGAGGCAAAGAACTAGAAGTATCATCAAATGAAAACAACGCTTCCTTGCATATCAAAGCATAGAAAGGAGAAGCAAGCTCATTAATATCAATAAGATCAGATTTGGTAGCAAGCATAACACCCCCTTCAATTTAATTCCCTCGGACATAGAGCTAGTTACTTTCTTCTCTTTCTTAGTTGGGAAAACGGTGTTAGCAACTTGCTAATTTTCAGATTGCAGTGCACTCTCCTTCTTGCTATTTTCAGCACTCTCTTTCTCACATTGCATAATTTCAGTGGGTGTCATAGGAAGTAAAGTAATTTTATTTCCCTTATGCATAAGTGTGTATTTATTACTTCGACCATGATGGGTGGCATCGGTGTCAAATTCTCATGGACGTCCTAATAAAAGTGAGCATGCTTGCATAGGTACCACATCAAAATCAGCAAAGTCATGGTATGTACCAATGAAAAAGTGCACTCTCGTAGATTGTGTTACCTTAACCTTACCACTATTGTTGAACCACTGAATATGATATGGATGAGGATGTGGACGTGTGGTCAAGCCAAGTTTGTTGACCAAATCTGAGCTCAGCAAGTTATTGCAGCTTCCTCCATCAATTATGACATGAACACGGCGATCCTTGACAATGAGGTACATTTGGAACAAGTTATGTCGTTGTAGCATCTCCGCTTGCTCCACTTGAGTGCTCAACATGCGTTGTACAATTAATGCCTGATATTTCTCTGTGGCGGCAGTGCCTAGAATCTCCTCGCCGTCACTTCCCGTCTCATCGTCACCTGCATGGTTAACCCCAATGGCAGAATCATCCTTAACATCACTAGCACTAACATACCCACCTTCCTCTGTAGCAAGGAATGTCCATCACGGACTGGACAATCCCTCATAAAGTGGCCCTTCCCTTTGCAGTTATGGCAGATAGTCCCAGGGGCGCGGCCCGTGGAAGCAACCGATGAAGAGCTCTTTACCGGGGCAGGGGAACCTGCTGATTTACTCTTCTCCTTTGGTGCTTGTGACGATGCCGGTGCTGCTAAACACGCCCTAGACATGTAGGGGGCAGCAGACCATGCAGGAGGAGGTGGAGTTGACTTGACCATTCCAGGTGTCGATCTTGTGTCGCCAAAGTTGCTCTTTGGCTTTTGCTGCCTTCCCTACAATTCTTTTTCTGCCAACATAGCAAGCTAGAACAATCTATTGAGAGAATTATAATCCTTATAGTCAACTATGTCTTGTATCTCATGCCTTAATCCTCCAAAGAATCTTGCCATTTTATCCTCCTCATCCTCAACTACTTCACAATGCAACATTCCTATTTGTAGCTCTTCGTAGTACTCCTCAACGGATCTATTTCCTTGGTTTAAGCGTTGCAATTTTTGCGCATTTCACATTTATAGGTGTGAGGAACAAATCTACTATGCATAGCTCTCTTTAACCTATCCCATGTATCCGGTGCTAAACCAGATTTTACTAATTCATTCCACCAAATGATAGCAAAATCAGTGAACTCACTAGTGGCTTGTCTAACTCTATGAATTTCCAAAACTAGATGGGAGTTGAATTTTGTTCGACTGTCATCTCCCAATCCAAATAAACTTCAGCATCATAGGAACCAGAAAAAGATGGTATGCTGAACTTAACCTTAGCATAATAATCATCATATCCACGTCCAGGATGAGGATTTGTGTCATTACCTGCCCTACCTTGTTGGCGTGGCTGGCGTTGCTCTTGATGTACCGCGTGAGGAGCGGGGCGTCCTCCAGCTGGAAGTCCTGATCTGGCGGCGGCTCGATCATACTCTTCATCATCTTGATCAGTGTCATCCGCCTCGAGATCCTCCAATTCAGCCCTATCGAAAGGTGGCTGCTTCTCTAGGTTGTCCATCCTGGTGATGAGGGTGGCGATACTCCTCTCTATCCTCTCTAGTCGATGCTCATTATCTTGGTTGCTCTTGCTAATATTTGCATTGATATCTCGCAACAACGTTTGAAGCTCTAATTTAGATACACATTCATCTCCATCATCTTGATGTGTCGTTGGTGATCCTGTCATGGTTAGTGAAAACAAGGAACAACAAACACACAAGTGTATAAAGTGCCTACGAACTACTAGGATGTGGAGTCGCTCTCACTCAAGCATCTAACCATGCTCTTGCAAAGTTCTTACCAATGTAACAGGTGGTACAACTGGTGGCTTGTTTGTGATACCGTTGAAGATGTGAGTGTAGCGATTGCCGGGTTGAATCTGTACTGATCAGAAGAGAGTGGAGCTTGGAAGGTCAATTTGGTAGCAAGGATTAGGAAAGTTCGACAATAGTTAGTAAAGCTAAATAATAATTTAGGTACTTGTCTCAGTTGCTGGCTTAAACGTGTTCCTAGAAACGAGTATAGGCACAGAAGTATACCAAAGTACCAATGATACCAGAAACAGCACCGAAAGGGTTTTTTCTTTTTTTTTCTTTTTTTTCTTTCACAAAACTGCTCAAAGAATCAAGCGAAAGGGGAAAAACAGACTATGTGGAAGTAAAACTTCTAGAACTCTATTTTCCAAGGCGAATTTGGCCTTAAAAATTTTGTCAAAACCTTCAAATGCAACTTTTCGTTCCGGTCATTTTGCCGGGTGATAGAGCTCAAACGGAGTTCGTATGACAAAGTTATGGCCGTTTTACCGAGGCACTATGAAATCGACTCCGACTAGGTTTCAGAGTTGTATTCGGATATCACGAACCCTAAGTAACGACTCGCGACTAAGAACACAAGTCTAAACCAGCAACCTGAACGTCGACTATGAATCAAAACTCAGCAATACGACACTGTGACGAAAATGCAACGGCTCGGAGCTCTCAGACAGTGAAGATGATACGCCCTAGAGGACTACAATTTTTTTGGCTATATCTGGAGTTCTAGGACGATGGCAAAACTAATTGGATACAATGATACCTGATAGGCAACTGAAGCTCTGATAGCACTTGATGCGCACGGGGGTGCCCGATCTTCTGTCAGGAGGGGATAATCACGATTGTGGAGAACTCGACGTTGACGACCCGGCTTCCAATCAGAACTGATCCGAACCCTGCGATCGCTACACCACGGCTCCGTTGGTTATCAACCACGCACGCGCGAACACGGTTGACCTCGCCAAGAAGGCTTATCCCTGCATGTGAATCGAGAACACAAGCAAGAACATAGTAGAAGCAATCTCACAAACGTAGAGGAATGTTTGATTACTTGAAGTGGGGTTCTACAAACTGATGAAATCAGTGAAACTGCGATGGCAGAATTGTCACGGACCCGGAATTGCATATGATTAAGGGAACACGAAGTCGCCAAGGACCGAAGGACTCGTCAGCCCGGTGGCACGGTACCTGCGCCGTACGCACCAAAGTGGAACGATCCGACACCCGCCACGTGCGAGCCGGCCGGAAGCGACCAATCTTCCCAGAACCACATATGATTCCATGACCCGGTGAAGGTTCAGAGTCGTTCCCGAATCCTACCATGACAAACAAGGTCGGAGGAGCCCGGCGGTTCTACCCACACCCTAACCTAGCTCGGAGGCTAGTGGGTCGCTCGAAAGCCCGGTAGAACACGCCCACACCCTGCCTGGCCGGCACAGCATCTCAGCCAGCGGGTCACTCAACCAACGCTTGCTCGACTTAGTAGAACAAGGTACGGCTTCGACTCTTCACGGCATACCCGTACACTTCATATCATTCACACATTGTGCAGGGGCAGCCTGATCTTAACAACTCGGATATCGTCACAAAGCTCTACAATATGATACTACTAATAACAGTCCACGATGGGACAACATATTACATCAGTCGGTCATATCCGAAATCATATCCGAGTACGGAGTAAATAAACGACAGCGAAAGAATAGTAAATGAGTCCCACAGCGGCACGATGACCGCTGAACAAAAGCTACAACCCATCCCATGAGTCGAACACTATCGAGGAAACAACAATTTCAGGCATCATCGAAATAATCTTCGACCACCGGCTCACCTGCAAGCTCTAGGAATAACCTAGGTGAGTACGAACGTACTCGCAAGACTTATTCGTGCTTGATTAAATGTCCTACTCATACTAGTACAACAACAATTAAACATGGATGCTTCTCAGAGTAACAATATACAAGTTAAGGACATAACATTAATAAGGTGAAGTAAAGGCAGGCTAAATAACAGATTAACTCAGGACACAAACATATCACCAACCAATTCACCACAATATCCAACTCCCAATTGAATCCAATTAACCGAGTCCAGGCAACAAGATAGCTCATAATTCAAATCCAATCGATCCAAACAGGTAAGGAGCACGATGAAGTCACCTCAAGTTGTATTAGGATGAAACACCAACTTTATTCATCGTGCCCGATGAAGTCACCTCAGGTTGGTATCGCGAAATACCAACTTTATTCATCATGAACCTCCCCAAGACTCTCAGGTAACACGGTGAAGTCACCTCCGGTTGTATTACAACGAACGCCAACTTTATTCATCGTGCCCGATGAAGTCACCTCAGGTTGACATCGGGAAATACCAACTTTATTCACCGTGAACCTTTTCACTTTTATCTCATCTTACTCGAACAAATTTAGGTGATTAGGGCAACCCCTACGACTCTCGACAGAGCGAACCTTCCTACACATGCTAGTTTGCGAATTCCAAACAACGATTTAAACAGCACTTCATCACACGCATACATAATAAGATAAGACATGGGGACAACGATAAGAAGGAAATGCAACAAGCTCTGCTTGCCTGATTCGGGTTGTTCCTGATCTTGCGGGGAGCGGTAAGCCTGGTGGTCACCCTCTTCGGACTCTGTTGTGATTAATCACGAACACCGGAAAAGAAACGATAAAGAAAAACATTAAGATTCGGCATGTATGCATGAGGTACAAGGCTAGATGTGCATTATTATAGTGGCTTAAGGATGATTGGATCTTAGAGTGGTCCAATGTCCTAGAGTGGGCCTAATAGAAGTGGTGCGAAAACCCTAATTGTGCATGCATGTCATTTTATGCGAGGATACGGTGATTTAGGGTTAATAGTATCGATGACAGGGCATGGCAATGTGCTGGTTAGGTTAGTATACCACAAGTAATACAAGTCACGGGTTCAATGCAATTATGGTTATAATTGTCGAGTTAGGGTTTTACGACGAATGACGATAAGAGGGGCTAATAACTTGCACCCTACGGGGTTATACTATGCATGGGACCCTACTGGAATTCCAATTGCTCCAAACCGTAGGAAATGTCGCAAGGTTTCCAGAACTATAGGGTTTGTCGAAATCGGAGCTAGGGTTGCGAATCTAGGGTTCTCTAACTCTCGACGGTGACAAAATTAACCATCCTAGGTAACACCTTGTGCATGTGTTCCTACAAGAATTCTACTGGTCCCAAATCGTAGGACTTCTCTCAAGGTTTCCAAAAAGGTATAGCTTATCCTAATCGGAGTTGGGGTCGCGAGGTTAGGGTTAATCGACTCTCGGACGTAGCAAAACTTCCACCCTAAACATCACCCTGTGCATGTAACTAAAATTAATTTTTGATTCAGCCAAAGTGTAGAGTTTCTCATGAGGTTTCCAAATATATAAAAATTTTCAAATTTGGATATGCGGTTCAAAAGTTATGGAGGTTTGAAGTTTATACAAAAATCTGCCCTAAACAAACCCTAACCCTAATTGCTAGGTACACCCGAAGCCTACCCCGACAAAACCTAAAATCCTACGCGCACCCGAACTAATTCTACCCCCAAAATCCCTAACACTAACTCTAACTGGCTGACATGGGGGCCCCCGGGGGCAGCGCTGACTGGGCGACCAAATCCCAGTCAGCTGCTGAGCACGCACCCGAGGCCAATGGGAGGTGCCCACGTGGCTTCCCCAGCTGCCTCGGTGGCCGGCGAGCTCGGGGAGGGGAGCTCCTCACCGGAGCTCCACCGGAGATGCTCCGGGACGCTCGGGAGCTCGCCGGGACCTCGGGAAGGAGGCGAGGGGAGCAGCGGCTCACCGCGGAGGCGATGCGCGGCGACGGAGGGGCGGACGAGGTCGGAGAGTGGCCGGCGGCGAGAGGGATTGACGGCGGCAACCGGTCTTCGGTGGGGGCGCTCCTCGGAGACGGACCTACACGGGGGAGAGGAGAAGGGGGATTAGGGAGGAGAGGAGAAGCTCGGGGACGAGAGAGCGAGGTCGGAGAGGCACCGGAGCGTCGCCGATTCCTCGTCGGAGCGCGGCCGGACTTGGAGAAGACGGGACGCGGGAGTGCTCGGGAGGAGCTAGGGTTAGATGGGGAATGGGGCTTTAGGGTTTTTCGACCGGGGGAGAGGGAATCCCAGCTGCCCGAGGCTATTTAAGGGGCGGCGGCGAGCTTCGGACAGGGTGGTCGGGACGAGCACCGCCCACCGGAGCCAAGGGACGTCGGCGACGTGGAAGCCGGGCCCTGACAGGCGGGGCCCGCGGGAGTGACGGGGGAGCGGGCAGACGCGGCTTCACCCGGGGGCGCTTTCGCGCGGAGAAAACGGGAAGGGGTTAAGTGGAGGCGGGTTTTCGGCTGCGGGCTGCTCGGGCTGGGTTAGTGGGCCGGCCGAACGGGGTTTCGGCCCAGGTGAGGTTAGGGTTTTGTTTTTAATTTTCTTTTAATTTCCCTGATTCATTCCCCACGTCATTTTATGTTCAAATTTTTCTCCAAATTTTCTGAAATTTTTACCAGACCCTCCTATCATTATTCTTGAGCCACTGGAAGAGTTTGAACCAATTTGGAGTTCATTTAAAGGGGTGTCTAGTTCAAATTTGAATTAGGGTCCGATTTAGGGTTTTCAGTGGAAACCAGGTTTCAGCTATTTCAAAAATCTTGAAATTTTGCAGGGGGCTATCATTCGAATATCCGAGGGTATTTCCAAGTTTTGGTGAACTTTTGTCCACAATTGCTTGCCGTATCTCCTAACCCTAATTCTCGACACTTAGGGTTTGGGCTCGGTCCTCTTCAATTGAGTTGTTATTCCATGTGGGTTTTTGGGGAAAAACTTTTAGGAAAGAAGGGGGTTTAGGAGGAAGAAGGTAGTAGGGGAATCCATCGACAGGGGTCACTGGGCCCACCACTTGTTAACGTTACTATCGAAGTCCGATACTTCGAATAAGTTGATTGGTGTTTGTTAACATATCCACCGAGGATGAGATATTAACATATTCTACAAAGTGAAGTGGATATACAACTAAGTTTAAATAAGGTGTGGGTGATGATGCCATGTATGCATGAATGCGGAGCAAATATCTATTCCGTTACAATTGGGTATTACAAGAATAATCTAAACAAAACCCACCGTAAACAATGATGGCTATAGAGTATTTATACCTAGGTTTTTTGAGAGTTTCACCCTAAACCTGGGCTTAAGACCCGAAACAAAAACAAGGCCCGAAGTGGCCTAAAATGGTGTCGCAGCACCTGACGACTTATTCTGACAATTCCAATGTCTCTGTAATTATTCATAATGTGGCATCAAATCCATTGGAAAGATGTCATCGTTATCTTTCCAACGCATATAAGAACTCTTCAATCGGACTCCGTATTAGAAAGTTATGCCCCATTTATGTAGGTGCTGTCTGCTGAAACCGGACCGAATTCGGAGTTGAAGTGGAGTCCAACTTGACTTGGGGTGACGCCTCATCCTCTTGTGGCTGGTCCAGTAGTGCTTTTCCCATGTTCCTAAGAATCAAAATATCACCATTAAGTAGCATCCCATCCTTAGCCACATAATTATGGATAGAAAGAAACGAACGCACCTCATGATTAAGTCGTCGGGCATGGGAACGGGTGATTGGTCCTTGGATGGTAGCATGGGAGATGTCTTGATAAAAAATGCTAAGGAAACTACACTGCAATGGTTTGTCTGCTGAGTCAAAAAATAGTTGGAGTTTCTCTCCTGTTAAGCATCAGAGTTTGTTGTGTGCGCTGAGGGCATGTAATGTGCCAAGGCCGGACTGAGTAGGAGGTCTATGTCAGTTAGGGTTTCACCTGTGTCAACCACTAGTGATGCAGGTGTCGGTCTGCCTGAAGCCCTGTTACCGTTGTGCATTGAGGTTAGCTGTGTCACCGGTGCCTGTCACTGGTGACTCACTTAATCCTACGTGGCATGAGTGTAACAGTCAGGTGCCTGTGGACCCTATATGTAGGGGACCAAGGGAGGTCTTGGACCTCAACCTTTTGCTCAACCTTTGCAAACCTTGTTTGTCTTTCATCCTTAGCGAACCTCTCCTCCAGAACAGAACCAAACCTTTATGTGAGCGTGTCCTAGTTTCTGTCCTGGAGAGTTAGAGCCTTGAGCAAGAGCAATTGGTTCCTCCAAGTGATTGTTGCAGTGGATTCTGTTACTCTTGGAGTGTCTACTCTTAGACAGGTGTAGGAGTCGCCGGTGATCACCCAAACTTGTGTGGGTTGGCCCGGGCGTTTGTGAAGGTGATCTGAAATCTACCTACTACAAGCAAAAGGACACTACCTCAGGAAATACATCCACTGACGGGCGCAAAAACGACATCTCTGACGGGTTAAGGGCCCGTCAGTAACCTCCTGTCAGTGGAAGTTCAACTTTCACTGACGGGCGGTCTGCCCGTCAGTAGAGATGAACTTTCACTGATGGGTGAAACCTACCCGTCAGTGAAAATTCTTGCAGCGCTGCTGGTCAGCATCCGGACAGCTCTTCCACTGACGGGCGCGTATTATGTGCCCGCCAGTGTTGATATCCACACTGATGGGTATATATATGTTGCCCATCAGTGGAAGTACTTTTATGAGTTTTTTAAACAAAAACATATCTGAATATCACAATATATTAAGCATTTAATATCACAAATATTAAGCACATATACCAATTAATATCACAAATATTAAGTGCACATATAAAAGCAAGTTTACAATGAATTAAAACGACAAACAAATGAATTTAACAATGTTTATTCTCACTAGCCCTACTAATCTACATCTACGACGCTTGGCTAGTACTTGCAGGGCGGCGATAAGCGGGTAATTGGACTCCCGCGTAGAAATCGCCGCTTGGCCGGATGACTTCGTTGTTGATGACGTACGCGAAGGTCTTCTGGATGCGGGCAAAGTCCTTCCTCCAGTCATACTTATCGTCGCCCAGGTCGTGTATGAAGTTATTGAACTGATCCTGACTCCATTGTGTGTTGTGGGATATGACGAACGCGTCTATGTGAGCGCAGACGTAGTACCCATATGCAACGCTATTTTCTGGCTGTTGCCTGCAAGGGAAGTTGAATTTGTGGATCAGTTTCTTGCTTTTGCTTTCTGCTCCTCCCCATCGCAAGTTGTATTCCCAAAAGGCAGCTTCCAGAACTTCCTTAATTGCCGAGTAGTCCCACTTGGCACATCTTTGGGAATCAAAATAGTATATCATTCTGGGAGGCTTGTGGATGACAATGAGGATCCAGTGGTCGCTGCGTAAAAAAGTAACGAAGGAATATAATCAGACGGGGATACGTGCTTAAGAAAAGCAAACTAGGGATGGTAGTAAGTAACTTACGGGGGGTTGTAGGGCATGAGCATGTAGTCCTTGTCCTTGTGGAATATCAATGACTCGGTGATGAAATTTGTTAGGACCGGCGTCGCTTCTCGTACATAGTACTTGTTCATGATGACCGGATCCAGTATTGCAAAGGCACAGTTGGGCAGGCGCCTAGACTCTTCGGCTTGGTAAAGTGCCCACAGCCTGACGAGCATGGTGTCGAGCCAGAAGAGGTTGAACAAATTAAAGATATCTTCAAAATTGATGTCGAAGGTGTCATGATGACTGTCCAGGAAGAAACCGAAATCTTTTGGCACCTCGACCTTAAAGTGTAGCTCATAATCGTCCCGATTCTGTGACCTCATCATGATCGTGTCATGGAGAAGTTTCATCTGTGCGGGTAACCTCTGCACCTCATCATCCGGGAGCAAGGGCTCGCCTGCCTCGTACACTAGTCGTCGATCATTTTTGACAGTTTTGGCAGATGTCTCGAAGGATAAGGCCTTTTTCTTGCTCTCCTTGCTTGCCTCCTTCGCAGCGGTGCCACCCCGTCTGTGTGCCCTTTTTCTTTTCCTCTCTGGCTCTGGAGAGGAGGCCCTCTTGCCTCCTGTCAACGCTTCACCCACTACGGCATTGAGCGTGCTTGGAGATAAGACCGTCTTTCCTGCTGCCTTCGGGTCATGGTGATGCTTGGAGCACTTTTCACGGGGCGGCGAGTCCGTCTTGGGTTGCTCCTCCTCCTGGGACAGAAGGATCATCATGTGTTGTTGCCCAGGAAGATCGTCGTCTCGATCATCGAATGAAATTGGCGTATTGCACAGGCCGAGCGGAGACAGGCCGGCTCCGCTTGATAGAGAGGGGATGGCTGACGTACTAGGAGAGGACACCCCGAGGATAGTTATCTGGCTCTTTGGCCACAGGATGTAGTGCCCTTTGCAGTCTCCTAGCTTCATGACATCCTCTTCAGGGGCGACAGGGACTGCGACGTCACTGAACTTGGCGACGACGCGGTCCACCTGCACCCTTGACGTTGTGGCATGTCACACCCCCTACTGTTGGGAATACTAGGCCATGTGCAAGCATCTTCTTCATGTCGGGCAAAGGGATAGTGAGGTGGCATTTCGTAGGCCCCTGCATAATAAAGGTACCCATTGTTATCCGCACTATGCTGTGAATTAGAGCCCTCATACAAGCGATTCATGGTGGCGAGGAAGCTTACAGCGATATCTTCGATGGGACTTGGTGACTCGGGGGCGACGTCGAAGGCTGAGACGCAGCTGCTCCATCCCACAGGATAGGAGCCCTGATGTCCACGAGGATGCACAGGTGGACAAGATGCATCGCGGGCAGCGTCGTAGCCTCTGGACTCTAAAAATTCTTGCGCCGCCAGCTTGCCAGCCTCCTAGGCTGCCCTTATCATCTCTTGCAGAAGAGATGTTTGCCTTCCTCTCCTCCTCTGGCGGGCAGCCTGGTGGTCTTGAGGAAAGACGTCGTCCCATATAGCCCCACTCCCGACAATCACTGACGGGCACTATATAAGCGCCCGTCAGTGCAAGTTCCCTGGCTCTCCACTGACGGGCACGCATTAGGACGCCCGTCAATGTAAGTCTATCTCCACCGACGGGTGTTACTTCACTACCCGTCAGTGTACTTGATTTAGGATTGCTTCCTTAGGCTCTTTACACTGACGGGCGTGACTCCATTGCCCGTCAGTGGACTTGGTTTAGGGTTTCTTCCTCCGGCTTTTCCGGATGTTTGTTCCGGATGTTCCGGATGGCTGTTCTGGATGTTCCAGATGTTATTCAAAATAACATGATGCTTTAATTATATATATTTATTTTCTATTCCTATATTTTACGAATATGAATCAAAGTGATTTAGTAAAAAATGATATTATTACACATTTTCATGGTTCGTTTTCCATTTAGATTTAGTACAAAACCAAACATGCCTATTTCACCAAGTCCAAACCATAACCACGTTTAATTTAATTCATCAAAATAATATTATTACACATTGAGATTCGTTCTGAATTGACCGAAAAGCTAGGTTTCGTCGTCTTCGATGCGCTTCTCAATAGTACTTCTGATCTTCTTGCTGGTATACGTCAGTCCTTCGACGTGACTTCGTCTTATGTACGGGCATGCATCCTGGGTACCTTTGCGCCTCTTACTCGTTCGATCATCCACATCTTCTTCTTCTGTGTCCGGATCATCGAATTGGTCGTAGTCCTCTTCATCAAACTACACCATCGACTCTGACAATACTCCTTTTCCCTTTCCTCACGACAACGTGCTTCTTATTCTTTGGGTCAGTTATGTAGAAGACTTGTGCGAGTTGTTTGGCTAATACCCATGACTCATCTTTGGGACTGATTGATTTGACTTGTCGTGACTCCATGGGGATCGGTGGAGGTATCACCATGGTACTGGTGTTCGTATCTTCGATTCTGACATCTTTCGCCCATCTGACACGAAACATGGGGATCTTGGTCACGGTGTAGTCAAGTTCCCAGATCTCTTCGATCACGCCGTAGTACCTACACTTCTTGCCCTGATGACCAGTTCTAGACTCCTGCGTTACACCATAGTTCTTTGTACGTACTACGCCGGTCTTGAGCCTCGGTATAGAATGTGTATCATTGATATCATACGATTGCCACGTCACGACTTTGCTATCGGGTTCTTGTGACAACATTCGAACGATTTCTTCTTCTCCATTTGACGGCTCCCTTTCATACCAGTAGTCCTTTAGCCACCCGAAGAACTTTGCGTTATGCTCTTTCATGAGCGCAACTGTGCCCTTTTTCAGATTCGCTTCGCGCAACTGTTTCATGTGGATCTAAATATAAGGCCGTACCACAGCCAAGTGTTGCAATACCATGAAATGTGCTCTGCTGTAGTCATCTGATCTTTTCAATCGATACACGTGTAAACTTTTATGTCCGATCACACCTTTCCCATCGAGCCTGCCTGTGTGCCGCGAAACTGGAACACCTATAGGTTTTTGATCACGCATGTAATCTGTGCAGAACTCAATGCCCTATTCGGTAGCATAGCCTTGGATGATGCTACCTTTCAGATGCGCTCTGTTATGAACGTAGCGCTTGATAACCCCGTTGTACCTTTCAAACGGGTACATGTTGTGCAGAAACACGGGACCGAGGTCCAGTATCTCCGGGACGATATGGATCATGAGATGTACCATGATATCGAAGAATGCTGGAGGGAAATACATCTCAAGTTCGCATAGTATCACAGTGATCTCAGCCTTTAGTTTTAGGTAGCGCTGCACCGTGATTGACTTCTGACAGATAGTGTTGAAGAAGTTGCAAAGATCCGTGATCATCTTGCGGACACCTGGCTCCATGATACCTCTAATTTGCGATAGGCAGTATCTGTGTGATCATCACGTGGCAGTCATGAGACTTCATGCCAATCAGTCGGTGAGTCTTCATGTCAACAAGTTTTCGGATGTTTGTGGAGTAACCCGAAGAAACTTTGACACCATGGAGGCATTCGCAAAGGCTATGGAGCTTGTCTCTACTCAAAGTGTAGCAGGCAGCAGGACAGCTGGTCTTGACTCTGATACCATTCTTCCCCGTCTTGGTCGTTTCTCTGGTTGCCCACAGCTCAGGTCTTATATTCATGTGTTGCATGTCTGCTCGTGCCTACGGCCCATCTTTTGTCTTGTCCGAAATGTTGAGCAAGAGACCAAGCAAGCTATCGCAGACATTTTTCTCGACATGCATTACATCAATGCTATGACGTGTGTCTAGGTGAGGCCAGTAAGGCAATTCTCAAAAAACAGATTTCCTTTTCCAGACGCCCTTTACCGGCGGTTGTTTCTTTCCTTTTCCTAGCTCAACTTCGTCCATTTCATTCAAGAGATCATAGATTTCTTGTCCGGTCTTCTCGTGAGGCTTTGGACGGATTTCTTTTGTTCCGTCGAACCTTTCCGTGTCCTCTCTCCATGGGTCGTTCATGGTCAGCCACCTTCGGTGTCCCATGAGCACGATTTTTCTAGAGCCCTCTAAGAAAACACTCGTCGTTTATTCCATGCACTTAACACAGGCTTCGTATCCTTTGGTGCACTGACACGTGTTGTTCCCGTACGCGGGATAATCTTGCACCGTTGTGAACAACAGGCCTTTCAGAGTGAAGAACTCTTCTCTGTCCGCGTTCCAGACCTGAGCCCCTTCTTCCCACAACGTAGCTAGTTCATACTTCAGTAGCTGTTGATACATGTTAAGATCCATTCCAGGTTGTTTTGGCCTTTGAATGAGAATAGATAGGTGCATGTACTTCCGCTTCATGCACAACCATGGAGGGAGGTTATAGATCCAAAGAACAACGGGCCATGTGCTATGTCTGCTGCTCATGTTGCCGAATGGATTTATTCCGTCCGTACTCATACCGAACCTGATATTCCTCGGATCACTACCGAAATCTGGGTATTCCACGTCGATTGCCCTCCACTGACAAGCATCAGCTGGGTGTCTCAACACCCCGTCCTTTCTTTGCCCCTCTTCGTGCCAATGCATCAGCTTTGCCTCCTTCTTGTTACCGAATAAACGCTTCAGACGGGGGAGGACTGGAAGGTACCATACAACCTTTGTAGGGGCACCACTCGTCACTTCTTCCTTGTCATCATCTTGGTTTCTGCCCCGCTTATATCAAGATGTGTTGCACACTGAACATTTGTGCACCTCTCTATACTCTTTGCGATAAATAATGTAGTCATTCTGACTATCATGGAGTCTCTCTACATCCAATCCAAGGGGGCAGACCACCTTCTTGGCTTCCTCGGTGCTCGTAGGCAACACGTTCTCCTTTGGAAAAACCGTTGCCAGGTAAGCTAGTGTCTCATCGAAGCTTGCGTCTCAACAGTTGTGGGCTGCCTTAATCCTTAGAAGTTCTAGCGTGACTGACAGACACGTGTGCTCAAGATTGCAGGTGGGATACAGTGGTTTTGTCGAGTCTTCCATCTGTTTCGCAAACTTTGTGACCTCTCTTTCATCCTCCGGGTCTTCGACCAACTAGTCCGCCATGTGACTGTCCCTCAACATTTCAGCCAAATTGTTCCCCGTCTCTCTTGTCAATTCGTCCCTACATTCAGAAATATGGTCTTCATATTCTTCTGCGTCTTCGTGTATGGCCTCTTCCTCTAAACATTCAGGAGTAGCTAAAATTTCTGTCTCCTCACCGTGACTAGTCCACCGTGTATAACCTTCCATGAAACCTCGAGTCAACAAGTGTAGCTGCAACATGCCTCTCTCCCTGAACATTATCGTATTCTTGCATCCACAACACGGACAACACATCTTGTTCACACCCTTTTTCTCCCGATCTTCCTCGGCCGCATCTAGAAACCCATTCAAAGTATCGACGAAACTCCGTGTTGCTCTTTCGCCATACATCCAACTTCGATCCATCGATCCCTACAACAACAAACTAATTGATTACATTCCAAATTAACAAAATGAACACAAATTTATTCTTTTCTTCCATGTAGTACATCGTACCAAAGAGAGCTCGCTAGCACCAGCATCAAGGAGCGGATTCGAGTCTTCGAAATAGGGTAAGGAAAGAGAGGAAGGGAGGAGGAAAGAGAGGAGGGGAGGAGAGAGGGTTAAAAGAGATCTAGATCTAGATTGTATATCTAGGAGGAGGAGGGAGGGAGGAGGGGAGGGGGAAAGAGAGGGTGGAGAGGAGGTAGAGGATTGAGAGAGATCTAGCCAGATCTAGGGTTTAAATCCATATGGAGGAGGGAGGGAGGATGAGGAGGGGAGGGGGAAAGAGAGGGTGGAGAGGAGGGGGGAGAGGATTGAGAGAGATCTAGCTAGATCTAGGTTTTAGATCCATATGGAGGAGGGAGGGAGGATGGAAGGAGGAGGGGGAGGATGAGGAGGAGGAGCAGCATGGCTGCCACACAGTATTCACAGCAGAGGCGCCCACAGCTGGCCGTGTGAGACTTATCACTGATGGGCCCCATAGATGGCCCATCAGTGATAACTCTGCCCCCAAAGGCAAAACTGGAGCTATCTTCCACTGACGGGCACAAAATGACCCGTCAGTGAAGACTAAAGCTTTACTGACGGGCCCTGCACTCTTGCCCGTCAGTGAAGATCAGCGACAACTCTGCCCCCCGGAGCTATCTTCCACTGACGGGCAGTACGACGACCCGTCAGTGAAGACATAAGCTCTACTAACAGGCTCTGGAATCCCACCCGTCAGTGAAGATTGGCAGTCAGTGGAGAAGCCGAGTGCGGGTGCTCGATCCACTTTTACTGACGGGCTCGGTACTTGCCCGTCAGTAGATGTTTGGTTAGTCGCCCAGTGCGTCGCTTTTACTGACAGGTGGTCGATCGCTCATCAGTACGTGAAGTGAGGTCATGACTGTTCTTGTAGGAAATCTGCCCTTTTCGGGACGCAACTCCGAGTAGGCAAAATCAAATACTTTGCTGACAACATCCCCGAGTAGGCACTACCTCTACCGGGTAGTCGTGATGTCCTTGTCGGGATGAACCTCTGAGTAGTCCAAGGCATTTTCTAGGCTAGCTTGCCCGAGAAGCATCTTTGATTTACTCTGATCGTGGTGATGAAGAATCTTTCCTTTTTCTGCGCTATTGTTCAGCTGACATTAGCCAAAACGTAACGCGCTCATCGGGGTCATGGGTTTGACAGACCCCCGTTTTTCCGCGCACACCGTCTCGCATGCGGGGAAAGCAACTATCCGCATTAATGCAATGGAACAGAACATGCCATTAACCGTGCTCTGGTCAGGTGAAAATTGAATCTCTTAAGAGACCGAGAGTTCGTTGGGGTTTTGCCCACATTGCTCTCTGTCCCCTAGTATCCCCATCTTTTTCCTTGCGCCCCTGCTTCCAACTCCTCGATCACGGCAGAGTCTCTTCCATCCGGAAGCTCGTGGCCACGTTCGGTGTTAACTTCGGCAAGACTTGCGTCTTCGCAGGAATTGACCCTCATCCAATCGACTCACCAAGCCAAGTTCCGCCCTGTTTGGAACGAGCGGGTCACCCGGCCCAATCCTGGCTGGTTGGTTATTTTCCTAGATTTCTTTCAATGCAGATTTTTCTTTCCGCCATCTTCTTTCATGACCTCCGTTCTCCAGTACTATTGGATCAAGATGATCAACCTCGACCTGGCTTCATTTACCATGCTCAGCGTGTTTGCTCATTTGTGCGAAGCTTTTCTTGGAGCGCGTCCTTCCTTAGACCTCTTTAGGTATTACCATACTCTGGGGTGGATCGGGGAAAGGGTCGTGGGCGGTGCCAGCGTCCGGTTCTGAGAAGGAAAAAAAAGCAAAATACATTGATGCCACCGGGATCAACTCCTTTCCAGGATGGGAGAAAGAATAGTGCTACTGTCGCCCATCGTCCGCCTTGGGTATCAAGTACTAGTGTTCTCCACCCGAGTTGGTACCTGCGTGGTCCGACAAGACAGCGCTAGACTTTCACCTCAGGAGTCAGATCAACGAGATCAGAGCTCTCAGGACCCGTGGCCTAACATCCTTTGACGTTGCTTCTGACTTCATCAGGTGTGGGATATGTCCCTTGCGATCGAGGGAGACAGGTGCCTGGGTGACCACAAGCGACCTATATCATAAGCAGAGAAAATGGGGTATGACTCGTAGTTCTCTAAGATTTGTAGAATTCGAGTTATTCTGATCCCCTTTTTCCTTTAAATAGCTCTCTCAGAGGCTGAAGTGCTTGAGAAGGCGGCGATCCTCTTCGAAGAGACAACTCCACCAGGGCATCAGGACATCCCCTTGTCGCTGCCCCTTCGGCCTCAACAGGAGCAGGAAGAGGTTCTTGCGGTAATCCCTTCTGGTTTTGGATACCCACTGTTTCATCCGAGTAGTACTAATAGAAGTACCACTCGGGTAACTATCTCCAGCGCGAAGGACGCGGGATCATGGATCTTGAAGCGAGACCCTCCATCACTAGTCGGGAGCCGACCACTGCCGAAGGTCAACCTGGCAGGGGCGCAGAGCGTCCTCTAGGCGGTTCCAAGCAGATTGAGGAGCCTACGGGCGAAGGTTCGGGGCCCCTGCGATTACTCTAGAACCAACCTCTCAGGCTTCTCCAGTAAGCTTTTTAGCCTTTTCGTCTTCTGGCAATTCTCCTGATTTTTGATCAGGTATTTTGCCCACAAAAGGAACAGGCACGTGAAACCTCTTCAGTAGGAGCCACGACCTCTCCTGTTCGGGGAGCAGCGACTTCCTTGGCTCGGAGACCATGCTCGCTTTGTCGATTTCTTTTCTGGTGATGCAGATGCTGAGTTTGACTCGTAGGGACTCGTCCTCGCCAGTCGCGGGACGACCACCGCTTGCAGGCCCTCAATCTTTGTGGGGATCCGACCAGTCTATTGCCCCAAGGAGGCGCTTGCCTACTCTCAGGCTCTTACCTGGTCGGGGTACGATTAGGAGGACCACCTCACCTTCTCCAGCAAAACTCCTGCCAACTCCTTATTAGCCGATTGAGGAGACTCCGGCAGAAAACAATCCGCTGGCACTCATCGGGCCCTTGGTGGAGGTAAACGTTTCTACTCACGAAAAGCCCTCTCGCATGGCGATCCCTTCTTCCTCTCTCACCTCGATGCCCCTCCCAGCGTGCCCAGGGCAGATGGAGCTCCGCTTGCACCGAGATCCGAAAACTTCTGGACCAATCGGCCTGACTCTCTGACACTCTTTCCCAAGAAAAGGTGCAAGCTTCTTCTCTTGAGGAAAAACTCTTATTGGTGGTGGATCGTCTCGAAACGGTACTGAAGACAGTTAGTGTGCCCTTTTGAGCCACCGAGAGCTTCTCAGATTGGTTGGTGGAGCTGGATCGGGCCGCTGGCGTCGTGAAGGAAAACTTCGACGCTCGCGTTGCCCAAGGGCGACAAGCTGGGTTGAAGGAAACCACTGCTGTGGCCTTGGTGCTTATCAGGGCGCGAGACCTTGCCTTCGACCCGGAGATTCTAACCGATGAGTTCCCTAGGCGGGATGAGGCGGAGAATCGACGCTACCTGGCAGAGGTGGCGGGAGCAGCCCAAGTCTTCGTTGATCGTTTGAATACTCCGGGGAAAAGTACCCTGGAGGCCTGAACGTGTAGCAAATCTTGTATTTCTATAAAACGTGTGCCAGACTGTACGGGGATTTTATTGATATTTTGGAGGTCTTTTGTGAGTTCCGACGAGTCTATATGTTTGACAACGTCATGCTCATCATTCAAACCTATCCAGCCCCCGACTGCGTACTTGAGAAGTGTTCTCGGGTAGGCAGTCCATAGGTCTTACACATAGAACTTCTAGAGAGCTTATTGCTGTGACTCCTGTTCTGAACGAGTCGTAGAACAAGGTCGCTGACTTGGAGAGAGCGTTGCCAGATGTGTCATTTATAGTAACGACGGAGGTCCTGCTGATATTTGGTGGGTCGAAGTAAGGCTTGAGTCCGTTTCTCCTCAAGGAAATTGAGGTCGTCCTCTCGTCGAGGGGTTTCTTCCTTGTCCATGTATAGCTCTACCCTTGGTGATTTGAGCGCAAGCTCGCAGCGTAGCATGGCTTCTGCCCCATAGACCAAAAAGAATGGTGTTTTGGTCGTGGCACGGCTGGCGGTTGTTGAAAGGACCGAGATGCCGACTAGAGGGGGGGGATGAATAGTTGGCTTATAAAATTTTCCTCTTTTAATCTTTTGTTTAAGTTGTCAGATTAACTTCACAAGTTAATAGTGGATAGCTGTGACACAGGTGAGTGACACAGGTGGAAACTATGTGTAAATTAACACACAGCTGTCACACAGGTGGAAGACACCGGTGAAGAGTTAACCTAACACAGGTGCTCTACTTAGACTGCCTGTGACACAGGTGCTGACACAGGTGAATACAAGTGACTGAAGCAACTGTGTAATAGATGATCACACACAGGTATAAAGGTAATCTAGCACAGGTGAAAAGGTAAACTTAGCAGATCAAGTCTAAGAGACACAAACAAGCAAGGATAAACAGATATGCATGCAATACAAGGAAGTAAAGGAGACTCAGGGGTTTTTCACCGAAGTTCCCAGCTCTTTGCAGAGAAGGTACGTCTCCGTTGGAGAGACCACTCCTAAGAGCTGGCCAGCACTAAAACGTGCTTCTTCTCCGAGTACCTGATCCTTCAGGACTCATCTTTTTGCTTGTGGAGATCCTTTTGCCTTGCATCAGGTAGACCTCAGAACACCTTCACAAACTACTGGTTCAGCCCACACAAGCTTGGGTGATACCAGCAACTCCTACACCCGTCTAGGAGTAGACAAACTCCAAGAGTAACAGATGATGCAGCAGCAATCTCTTGGAGGAACCTTTGCTTGTGCTCTAGCTCACAAACTCACTCGAACTAACCCTTAGGCTCTTGGCTCTTATGGAGTGGTTGGAGGCTTTGCAACGGTCGTATGTGAATCACTGATTTGAGCAAGGTTGAGGACAGAGTCCTCCCCTGGTCCCCTATATATAGGGTCCACAGGCACCTGACCGTTACCCTGTTGCCACGTAGGATTAAGTGAGCCACCGATGTCAATCACCGGTGACACAGCTACACACTACGCCCAACTGTACCCGACTCGCACACACAGGTGAACCCTTAGCTGATAGCCGCACTACTCAGCCCGGTCCTGGCACATGACATGCCCTCAGCATACTTCAGACTCTAATACCTATAAGGAGAGAACCTCCGACAGACTTCTGACTCAGCAGACCGCCCATCACAGTGCAGATACCTTAGCATTTTCAAGCTCTCCCCTGGTACAGAGATGTACCTGAGTCATAGAGCGGAAGACCACCTGTGACACAGTTGTGTCACACAGGTGCCTAAAGCTCTAGGGTTTTTACTGTTAGTACTGCAGAGCACTAACACAAAACAGCTACATACTTTTGTGCAAAGCTATTGACACAGGGCAATTGGCCACAAAGCACCAATCCCCTTGTCCAACACTGTAATACCCAAATTAGACGACCAAGTATTTGCCCTGCATTCATGCATACATGGCATCCCTCATTCTATATAAACACCCGCACACACACACCTTGTTAAAACTAAAATTCCATATGATGAAACTTTATTGAATATGTACATATCTCATCCTCGGTGGATATTCTAGCAAATACCAATCAACTTATTCGAAGTATCGAATAAGTATTATAGCTCTAGTAGGAGGTTGGATCCACGATCCCCCCTCGAGGAGCCACTAGGTTAACTTTCCCCTCTTCTCCCCGGAACTTTCACCCAAGTCAATTGAAATCCGTAACTCACTTTAGGGTTGAAAATCAGGTTGGACACGAAGGTTAAAACTGGTATCATCCAAACAAGTATTGACCCCGAGGGTGAACCTTTCCTCAAAACCTTACACTTAGCCTCGACAATACAAACCCTAAAGGTGTCGAAAGTTAGGGTTAAGAGAAATGGAGCAACTTCTCGTAAGTGCAAGATTCCAAGATGCATAATTAACTTTCAGGGTAGAAACCCTAGTCCCTTATCAATTTACAGAAACCTAGGAGATAATTAAAAATTCAACTATAGTCTAACTCCTATATGAAACCCTAAATTCAAAATTTAATACAAAACCTAGACCAAATATTGTCCAAATCAGTTCAAATTCTTACAGTAGATCCCTAATAAAATTTTGAAGACCCTGTAAAAATTTTAAGCTATTCGGAGTTGATTTGGTACATAAAATAACGCAAGAATTGCCTCTGTCATAAAGGAAAGGAAAAATAAAAAGAAAAACCTAAATGGCTGTCGGGCCGACCCTACTGGGCCGCCCCCGAGCCGGCCCACTCCATCCCGCCGCAGCTTCCCTCACCCCGCCTGCCACTGGGCCCCGCATGGCAGCCTCCTCCTCTCACCTCTCCAGCCCGGGGCCCCACGCGTCAGCACGCACCTTCCACGTCGCCGGCGCCCACAGGCCACGGTGGGTGGCGCCTGCCCTGTTCCGACAGCCCTCCGAGCCCCGCGCCGCACTATTTAATGGCCTTCCGACCGCAATCCCGCTCCCCGCTCGCCCCTGCTCTAAAACCCTAGGCTAGCTTCTTCTCTCGGTTGCCCTAGCTCCTCCTCGCTGCCGTCTTCTCCAGAGCCGGTGGCTTCTCCGGTGTGAAATCACCGCTTCCCCGGTGGTCCTCCGGTCCCCTCTTCCGTTCCAAGAGCTTCCCCTTCACCCCCTTAATCGCTCCGCCCCCTTTCTTTCACAGATTGGTGCCGAGTTGCTCCCCCGCCGTGTTCTTCTCCGTCATCGGCTCCGACGAGCTCCCTTCACTGCCTCGGTTCCCCATTTTCCCCATCTTCTTGTCCCTATGGTCCTCTCCCTCCTCCCTAACCCTCCGACCTCTCCTTTCTTCGCAGACGTGTGCCCGAGGTGCTCCTCATCGAAGCTCCGGCCATCTCCTCCGCCCTCAACGCCGGGAGCTCCAATCCGGCCGCCTCCTTCCCTCTGTACCCCGGCATTGACCTCAAGGTGAGCTCCCCGAGCTTTGGCTCTTTCCCCCATGCCCTGCCGAGCACCACAGCGCCCGGGAGCAATTTTTCGGCGAGCCTCCGGTGAGGAATGCCGCCGCCTGTTGCTCCTGTTGACCGGACGAGAGAGAGAAAGAGAGAGTGAGTAGAGAGAAGGGGGTGGGGCATGTGTCAGCACCGGGTGAGCTAATGAGCCCTCTCCAGCTGACATGTAGACCCCACCAGTCAGCTGGTACGGTTATGAGTGGCCATTTTGGGGTACAGCCCTGGGTGAGTTTAGTGATTTAAATGAGTAGCGCTGAGAGAAAGTAGGGTTTGTTCGGGTGGCTTTAGCAATTAGGTTTTCGAGCTGTTAGGGTTAGATTCTCCGCAAAAATTCAAACGGCGATATCTTTCGATCCGTAACTCGGATTTGGACAAACTTGGACTTTCTGGAATCCTCGCGAAAAGCCCTATGATATGGCTGGAAGAAAACTTTGATTTGAGCACATGCACAGTAGGTCTTCTAAGGTTAGTATGTTCCGGTCGTCGGGTTAACTGCCGATCCTTGATTCGCCCTAGCATGGCGACCCCAACTCCGAATCAAGCAACTTCCGTAGCTCTGGAACCCTAGTGGAATCCTCTACCATCTTGCTTAAACATAATGCCCTGACCTTTAATCACAATTCCGACCATCTTGACCTAAACCCTAATGTACCTCATTTCCTGCGCAGCTTTTCTCTAATCCCTAACTAAACCACTATAGCTCCAACTGGTATGATCCTAACTGCATAAACTCATGTCCACGAATAATTTGTAGATATCCACCTTTAAACTCCAATCACCCGCTAATGATTCCCCCGCCTTTAACCCTAACCCGAAGTACCCAACGTTAGTACACATGCATAAGAAGATCAACGACGAAACCCTAAAATCTCATCGTACGAACTTTAACACACACAATGTATAGAACCAGTACCTAGGGTCAACCTGTATCACCCCACACCACACTCATTAATTCTTTTATCGCAGATCGACACAAACCCTAGTCCGATGGTCATAACTCCAAGTAACACGTTTCTGACCGCTCTAAACGTGTAACACATGATGTACCCGGATAACAACATGATGAACCACGTAATATTTTAGGTAATAAGATAATGTTAAGAATAGGATAGACAATACCTTGTTCCTTACTGAGAAGAAGACAGGAAATGCTAAATATGATGAAGCTTACTAGAACCAGGATTTAAGTTCCACACATATCACCCAACCAAATGCTTGTTAGCTTCAATACCATGCCTTGCCACTAACGACACAACTCTAAACTCATCGGAGCTCTTAACCTACCATGCATGCATTCTAGCTAGTTGCCACACACAGGCCTCCAATAAGCTAACCTAAAATCTTGCACATAGTAATACTTCCTCGACACCCCGATACACCTTAGGCACATGTAGCTCACATCAATCATACATGCATACATGCTGGTTGTTAAATACTCCTTATTTATTCTTTTCCGGTACTACTCGCTTCAGAGCCCGAAGGAGAATACCACCCGACTTACGGCTACCCGCAAGCTCAGAGACAACCAGATCAAGGCAAGCAGAGCTTGTTGCATTTTACCTTCCGTACTTTTGTGTATGCCCTCTTTTATGCGTGCTTACATGTGTATGTCTCCGTTGTACGTCATAAGGATATGTTTAGTTTAGATGTCATTAGGAGATGTTAAGCACACTAATACGAGCAGGTGGGTCTCACGTCGGGAACATCTGCTGGCTCTTCAACCCAAATCATTAAGTGAGTTGTGAGAGCCGAGGGCGTGCACAATGGGTACGGTTGGTGCTAATTGCAGCATGAAGGTGACCCAGGAGCTCGAAGTTTTGTCACCGTACCAACCATATCTTCAGCGTGTCACCATCCCTTATAACACGGGATCGTTAGCGAGAACCAACACTGAGGTATAATGGGACAAGCCTCCACGCCCCTTGGAGGATCATTACCTCCTTGCGGTTATGCACTCATGTATATCGTCAGGGGTTGGGTTTGTCGGTAACGGTCCGAGAGATCAAGTCACAATGTGTCTTTGTTGGATAAATTGGATCTTGATAAGTGATGGATAAGTCGGATTCTTGACAATGCGTCCTTGAATGATCAATTCGGATTTAATTACGCATCGGGGATGATTAAATTTGGAGTGGTTAGGGGCTGCCATTTGGATTTGGAATTGGATTAACTGAGTCGATCGGATTGGATATATATATACATAGGTGGCCCCATTGGATTTGGACTCGATGAATCGGATTTGTGGTGATGTGTTTATGATATGATTGTTTTTATGAATTAATTTGTTATTTACCTTGTCCTTATTTGCCTGTTGATGCCATGTTATTAATTTTGTATATTGTTACTTTGAGAAGCATCATGTTTACCTTCTGCTAAACTAGTATGTGTAGGACATTTAATCAAGCACAATTAAGCCTTGCGAGTACTTTTGTACTCACCTAGGTTATTCCTAGAGCTTGCAGGTGAGCCGATGGTCCGGGATTATTTCGAATACCGTCTAAAGTAGGGTTTCCTCGGTAGTGTTCGACTCATGGGATAGATGTGGATTTTGGTCAGCGGTCACTATGCCGCTGTGGGTCTCATTTATTTTGCTTCCGCTGTTGTTTAACTTCTCCGTACTCGGATATGTGTTTGGATATAACAGACTATTGTAATATGTCGTCCTGTCGTGGGCAGTTATTATTAATATCGTAATGTAGAGTTTGTACTGTGGTATCCGAGTTGTTACTTGCGGTTGTCCATGTACAATGCATGTATGTGATGAAGTATATGGGCAACTGTGTAGCGGTATTACTGCGTGCTAGGATTGCGTTTCGTGATGGCAGAGGTGAGCGAACCACTAGTCCTGTGTATCTTTGGTGAAGTCCATCCAGGGGATTCGTCCCGTACTCGCTAAGCCTCCCATGACTGTCACGCCTCGCGCTGACGGCAGAGCAGAGCTGGATCCTCCCAGAGTTGCACCTCGAGGTTAGGTTAGGTTGAGGGGATACATGTCCCGAGCTCTAGTCCTCCCATGACTATCGCGGAGCGCAGGCTTATCCCGCGGTATTACCCCTTCACCGGCATCTGGAATCTGTTTGTGGCTCTGGGAAGATTGGTCGCTTCCGGCCGGCTCGCACCTGGCTGGTGTCGGATCGTTCCGCTTCGGTGCGTACGGCGCAAGTACCGTGCCACCGGGCCGACGAGTCCTTCGGTCCTTGGCGGCTTCTCGTTCCCCTAACCACAGGTGGATTCCGGGTCCGTGACAAACACTCAGAGCAATAAGCAAGGTTCCCTTAGACAACTGCTACTGTTTCATCCCTCTTGATAGTACGGGTGATTCCTATGGACTCAAAGAAACTAGCAAATCTAGGCTTTACCTGCCACCAACTGAAATCACGGCCCTTGACGCATCAAGCCACCATCACTTTGCTTGCATCTCCCTGCACAGCACCGGCTTCTTCTCAGCTGTGACACAGCTGCCTAGCACAGCCATCTCTTTGTCCTTGAAACCACCTTGTACCCTTTTTGGTGGCCATCCTTCTCTGGATAACCCTTCTTTATGGAACCTGTAAATTCTGCTTACACTCCATTTAAACATTAGATTCCAGTTTAGGTTGCCATTAACCATCAAAACCATATTAGGGCCTAGATGATCTTTCAATCTCCCCCTTTTTGGTGGTTAGTGGCAACCCAAGCTTCACACATTCAAATATATAGAATTGGAATATTGAAACATGTGTATGTTGATAGAATGTACTCCTCCTGAATCTGTGCATAAAAGATTTGTTTAACAAGAGATGCACAGTTTACAAGTTTTAAGCATGGGAAGTATTTTCTGATGACTTGCATTCTTATCAGTTTAGATATGTTGGATGAATGATCAGAGCATTATATTCCTTATCATTTTCACTATCTAACTAAAGCAGATACTGATAATTAATCAGAGCAAGTCATATCTAACATATGTATATCAGAGCACAAAACATGCAAGACATGCATCAGAGCATTTGATATGTATATCAAAGCATGACAGACATGTATATATCAGAGCATACATATGTATAACAGAGCAAACTATGTATCTGAGCATTCACACATGTTTGACAGAGCAAAATGTGCATCAGAGCATACCAAACTTGTGTATATCAGAGCATTCCAACATATAAGAATGAGCATACGAATGCATAAGACATGTATCAGATCAAAAGATTTGCATAAAAGATACAATGTTATCAAGACATAAGATACAGAAGAAGAACCAAGTCTTGATACATCATTTTGAAAATAATTTCCCAATGCTCTCCCCCTTACACCATTTTCTTCTCTCTCCCTTGCCCCTTGCACCACTCTACTCTCTCCCCCTTTGACACTAAAACACCCAAAAAGGAATATAGGAGGAAGAGATGCTTCAAGAAGACTTGCTCTTCAGCAGCTGAAAAACCTCTGAGAGCTGGTTGGACATATCTGAGAGCTGAGATTGAACTTGAGCCATGTTGGCTTTCAGATGAGAGATCTCTTCTTGAAGCTGACTATGTTCTTCACGCAAGGCAACAAATTGAGCTGGCATGATCTTGTTCAGATAAGCTCTGGCAGGGTCGCAGGAGGTGTCATCATCATCAGCATCTGCTGTGTCTGGCATAGATGCAGTAGCTGTGGCACCGGTGGGAGCTTGGCATGGAACAGGTGATGACCTTGGAGGAGCAGTTGGAGCAGCTGTGTGACTGGGAGATGACACAGCTGGTTCAGGAGAGTCTCCAAATAATGCAGGGACTGCAACCTCATCTGGATGATCATCTGCCTGAGGTCTAAGCTGGGTTTTGATAGTCTTCACAGAGAGATCAAGTGTAGAATCCAGAAGACCTGTTCTTTGAAGGATCATGTACATGATGTACGATCCATACCTCAGCTTAGCCTTTTTATCCTTGGTGACAGCATCTATCTCATGAAAGATGTATCTTGCTACATCAAAGTGCTGATTCTTAGCTATATGCACCAAAATCTGCCAGGTTGCATTGTAGACAGCATCTGTGTTTCCCCCTTTGGGTTGAAAAGTGACATTAAGAATCTTGATCAGATGCTTGGCTGTGATGGTTATACCCTTGAAATAGACATGATCTGAAGGGGCTTTGGCAGGGAATCTGAAGTTCCTTGGATAGAATTTTCTTCTCACTTCATTAGGAACTGGTGCAAGCTTGAAAATATTTGGCATGCCTGGTTCCAGAGGGGCATGCATTAAGCTGTTGAACTCTGGAGCTGTGATTGAAAGAAGTTGACCTCTTGTCTTCCAGGGCATAACATCCTGATTCTCCTGTTCTATCCAAACTGTGGCATAGAACTCCTTGATGATCTCAGGATCATAATCTTGCTGGAGATTGCATAAGAATTCAAGACCTGAGGCTTGGATCAGAGAAGGAACTGCTCTCAGTCTTGAATCTGTCATAGCTGACCAGTCTATGGTCTTGCAATCCACAAATCCTTTTGAGGCAAGAATCTCATGGTATACACCCTTTTGATGTTCATTGTGGAATCTGGAGTCTGAGCAAGTTGGAGCTATAAACTCCTGATCTTCAGAGAAGTATGGGTTTGTTGACCTCATCTTTATGAATGAACTTGGTCTCATTGAGGCAACTTTACACTTCGATCTCTTGGGATCACTCTTGGGCAGTTTCTTGGCTGCAGCTCTTGAGATGAATTGCATTTGATTTGCCTCAGTCCTCAGAGCATGAGAAAAGATGTAATGATATTTTTCTTCCATGTCTTCTTCTCCAACTGAGTGACTGGGAGAGCTGCCCTCATGTTCTGCCACTGCTTCCTCTTCTTCTTCTTCTTCAGCTTCTTCTGCTGATTTGGCACTTGGAGATGAGCTCTCTGCCAGATAATCTTCATCAGAATCAGCTCTGGCTGCTCTTGGCCTTGGAGGAGTCACAGACACACCTCTTCCATCATCAGATGAGCTCTCGGAGCTTACTTCTTGCTCAGCTGACTTACTGACCTGTGCCACAGGTGATGACACAGGTGCGTGAACTAACTGAGCTGGGTCAGCTGGCAGTGGCATAGGTGATGGAGACCGGTGAGAGTCTTGGGCCTGAGCTTCTTCTCCTGCCTGAGACACAACTGGTTGAGACAGCTGTGGACTTGATGGTTTTGCAGCCACTGGAGACTCTACTAAAGCTGGTCTTGGAGATGAAGGTGCTTGAGCCTTTGGTGCAGCTTGTTCTTCAGCTTCAGAGACTAGAAACTGAGAAGGAGACATTGGTTTCTGAACATCCAGGGTGGAAATAGATTCAATGCTGGTTGAACTCTGAGATTTTCTTCCTTTCCTCTGGTATGTCTGTAGACAGGACTTGCCTGGGCTAGCCACCTATGTCACCGGTGGTAGCATCTCCTTCTTAATTTCTTGAAGAGCTTACTTCTGTTGATCGAACTGATCTTTGAGAGATGGCTTAGAGCTCTGGGTTGTTTCAGAGATTATTTCAACCTCAGGTTCTTGTTCAGGCTTCTTTGCAGCAGGCTCCTCAGTGATGTCCACTGTATTAGATCTCTTTCTCTTTGGAGCTGATGGAGCTAGAAGTGCAACTGGAGCTGGAAGAACAGCTAGGGGAGCATCAGCTTTAGGAATAGGAATGGCACCAGAAAGCATCCCCTGCTTGGTCTTGAGCTCAGTACGCAGAGCTTGTTTCTCAGCACCAGGAGGTGTCCGTACTATCTTTCCAAGCAGGTCATTAATCTCCTGAGCAAGAATTCTTTCAACATCAGCCCTGCTGAGCCCTGGTTTGTGTATAGTTTGAGCTGGAGGAGGTTTTCTAAAATCTGCAGATAGTTGACCCCTCTTGAGTCTGATCTCAGCCATTAGATATTGTTTGTCAAGCCCACTTGAGGAATTTGCTTTCTTCTGCAGCTCTTCTATCTCATAAATTAGATGCTTATCTCTGGCATCAGTTTTAGATAAGCTCCTCTGATCCTTAGACCCTTGCAACAAGCATTTTGTTGAGAGCTTATCCTGCTTTTCAAGGATTTGCTTTCTGATTTCAACTGCAGCATCATGAGAAGATGTTGATTGTAACTGCTTGTGCAAATCTGTAATTTCTCTTAAGAGTTTCTTATCTTGTTCTCTTGGAACAGGAATGCCCATTGAAACAGGCCTTGCAGCCTCTGAAAGCTCAAAGCTTTTGGCAGTATAGATAGTGGTCAGCTTTTTCTTGGTTTCTTCATCTATTTCTTCTCTCATCTGAGCTGCTAACTTATCCAATTCTTCAAGGATTATCTGATCATGCTCAAGATCTTCTTGAGACACTTTAGGCGGTGGAGTAGGTTCCCTGATTGTGAGTGTGCCTCTTGGCAACACTACATCTTCAATGGATGGTTTTGGGGTTTTCTTTGCTAGCTTCTTGCCTTTCTTGGTAGCCTCTTTTCCCAAGGAAGTGTGCTCAACTGTAGCTGAGGACCTTGTCCTTTTGGATGGAGCACCCTGAGAACCAGCTTTAGAAGCAGCTACCTTCTTTCCAGCAGCTACTCTCTGCCTGTATGCCCTTTGCTTTGCTCTTCTTTTCTCTGCAGCCTCCTCCTTTTGTCTCAGCCTCTCTCTCTCTTGATCTGAATCTGAGATGACAAAATCTTTTGGAGAATCCTCTGGATCAGACCATTTCATACCACTGTCAGCTCTCTCAGAATCTGAAGACATCTGTAGAAACAAGATAGATAAGAGAGAAGTAGGTAAGAGGTGTTCATTTGATGCAGAGTAATAGCTGTCTTAGACACCTGTGTCAGGATTGGAAGACACAGGTGAGGACTTAAGGCTTTACCAAGGTCTTAGCCTGTTGAATAGGCACACCTATGTGACAGGTGAGACCCTAACGGTGACACAGCTATGTACGGGGGGGCGGACAGCAAATTCATGGAATTTTGAGTTTGACAACGATTTGCTGGTTGATTTCAGTCTAGATGAGTTCTAATGACAGCATAGAAGTAAGACCAACCCTAATATAGGTCAATGTGCTACTGGATTAGGCTATCAAGACCTAGACCATGGACTGAGCGCAAAGAAGGGTTTTGCAGAGGCTTACTTTGATCGAGATTGAACTTTGCTGCGGAAGAATCGACGTTAGAGTTCCACGGAAAGCTTCCTCCAACTTGTTGAAGAAATTTCGAGGGCGAAATCGGTGAAAACGACGAGAACTCGAAAAATTGACGCACGGCGGAAGTTTTGGGTATGGGAGTTCGAAGCGATTTCTGTGTGGACGCAGCAACTCTTTATATAGGCCGGAGGTTATAAGGTGGCTGTGTCACAGCTGTCATAAGGACCTGTGACACAGGTGAAAGAGATGTATACCCTGGCCTATGGAATTTTAAAAGCATTCACCTGAGACACAGCTGGGAGACTCAGGTGACAAGTATTTCATCTAGTGAACACCAAGATGGATTGATTTAGATGAGAAAGAAAGCATTAGCACTATCAGAGAGCCCTTAAGTGATCTTCTCAGTGTCAGCTTGCTAGAAAATCAATCAAGCAAAGCTCAAGCTGACATGAGTTGATCTAGATAAAAACTTGTACACATAAGAGTGTACTTTACAGACTATAAGATATGATTTCAGCATGATGCAATGCACACACCTGTGAGACAGGTGAGTGACACAGGTACAATGATGCAAATGACTGAGATGAAATCACATCAGCTAGACACCAAGCCAAACCTTTTATTGCAGGTTAGAGACATCAATGATATTCAATTCACTCCTCAGGGCACAGAATCTAGTTTCATCTAAGGGCTTGGTGAATATATCAGCTAATTGTTTTTCAGTCCTTACATGGCACAGCTGTAGATCTCCTTTTTCTACATGGTCTCTAAGGAAGTGGTGCCTCACTTCTATGTGTTTGGATCTTTGGTGATGTACTGGGTTGTTGGCTAACTTGATTGCACTTTCATTATCACAGAAGAGGGGTACTTGATTAAAAGATATGCTGAAATCTTTCAAGGTCTGCCTCATCCATAATAATTGAGCACAACAACTACCAGCAGCTATATACTCAGCTTCTGCAGTGGAAAGGGCTACTGAGTTTTATTTCTTGGATGACCAGGACACTAAGGAATGCCCTAGAAATTGACAGGTACCTGAGGTGCTTTTTCGGTCAACCTTACACCCTGCATAGTCACTATCAGAATAGCCAACTAGCTCAAAGTTTGCACCTTTAGGATACCACAAGCCAAACCCTGGAGTATGAATCAAATATCTCAGAATCCTGTGGACTGCCACTCTGTGACAATCCTTAGGGTTAGCTTGGAATCTAGCACACATGCAGACACTAAGCATAATATTAGGCCTAGATACACACAAGTAAAGCAAAGAACCTATCATGGATCTAAATTCTTTCTGATCAGCAGACTTACCTTCAGTGTTCAGATCCAGATGGCCATTAGTTTGCATGGGAGTGTGTATACCTTTTGCATCCTTCATGCCAAACTTGGTGATGATGTCTTTGGTGAACTTTTCTTGTGAGATGAAAGTACCTTCCTTCAGTTGATGGATCTGAAGTCCTAGGAAGTACTTGAGTTCTCCATCCAAAGACATCTCAAATCTCTTGGTCATCAGCTTGCTAAACTCTTCACTCATGGAACGGTTAGTACTGCCAAATATTATGTCATCGACATAAATTTGGCACACAAATAATTCTTTTCCATTTCTTTTAGTGAATAGAGTTGTATCAACTAAGCCCATTTTAAATCCATTGCTAATTAGAAATTCTTTCAATGTGTCATACCATGCTCTTGATGCTTGTTTTAGACCATAGAGTGCTTTGTGCAATTTATAGACATGGTATGGTTTCTTGTCATTTTCAAAACCAGGTGGCTGCTCAACATATACAAGCTCAGAAAGCTTACCATTCAGAAATGCTGACTTGACATCCATTTGGTAGAGCTTGATATTGTGATGAGCAGCATATGCTAAAAGGATTCTGATGGCTTCAAGTCTTGCTACAGGAGCAAATGTTTCTCCAAAGTCCAGACCTTCTACTTGTGTGAATCCTTGCGCCACAAGTCTGGCTTTGTTTCTTACCACCAGTCCATTAGTGTCTTGCTTGTTCTTGAAGACCCATTTGGTTCCAATCACATTATGATCTTCAGGTCTTTCCACCAGTGACCATACTTCATTTCTTTCAAACTGATTGAGCTCTTCATGCATAGTATTGATCCAGTCAGCATCCTTTAGAGCTTCACCTATGGTCCTGGGTTCAACATTTGAGACAAAAGAGTAATGCTCACAAAAATTAGCAATTCGAAATCGAGTGGTCACTCCCCTATTAATGGCACCGATGATATTGTCCACAGGATGATCCTTCTGCAGCCGGCTGATCACAGGGGGATCTGGGTTAACTGCCTGTGTCACAGCCGATGGGGTTGCCTGTGCCACCGGTAGTTCTTCCTGTGACACAGCTGGGTGCATGAAGGCTTCTGAGTTCAGTTGATCATTGGCTGGGTTGCACTCGAACTCTATATCATGAACTCCAGTGTCTTCAAGAATTGATGAAGAAGAGGGTTCTTGATCACTTGGTGAGGCAGGCTCCTCCTTGATGGTGGGTTTGATCTCACCAGTGGACTTCTTTAGAATATCCTCATTTCCTACATCAATAGCAACTTGCTCTCCTTGAGAGCCGTAAGACTCATCAAAATCCACATCTATAGATTCTTCAACAACCTTAGAGGAAGTGTTAAAGACTCTATAGGCATGGGAGTTAGTGGAATAACCAAGGAATATACCAACATCAGATTTAGCTTCAAACTTAGTTAGGCGTTTGCCTTTCCTAAGAATGTAGCACTTACAACCAAATACTCTGAAGTATGATATGTTAGGTTTGCTGTTGGTGAGCAGTTCATAAGGAGTCTTCTTTAGTAGTGGATGTAAATATATCCTGTTGATAGAGTGACAAGCAGTATTGACAGCTTCAGCCCATAATCTTGGTGGAGTCTTGTACTCATCCAGTAGGGTCCTTGCCATCTCTATCAAAGTTCTGTTCTTCCTGTCCACCACTCCATTTTGTTGTGGAGCATATGGACTTGAGAATTCATGCTTGATTCCATGCTTGTCCAGAAATGCTTCCACCTTGGAGTTCTTGAATTCACTCCCATTATCACTTCTGACCTTCACTAGGTTTACCTTCCACTCATTTTGTACTCTGACAATGAGATGCTTGAATTTCTTGTACACCTGTGTCTTCTCCTTCAAAATGAACACCCAAGTATACCTAGAGAAATCATCTACAATGACAAAGCCATATTTGTTACCTCCTAAGCTCTCATAGGTTGTTGGACCAAAGAGGTCAATATGAATGAGCTCGAAGGAAGTGGAAGTAGTCATGATGTTCTTCGGTCGATGGGCAGCTCCAACTTGTTTGCCGGCTTGACATGCACTGCAGGGTTTGTCTTTTTCAAACTTCACCTTCTCCAAGCCTATAACATAGTCATGTTTGCTCAGCTTGTTCAGAAGCTTCATCCCAGCATGTCCTAGCCGCCTGTGCCACAGCCATCCAACACTGGTCTTGGCCATTAGACACCATGGAGCTGCTATAGGCTGTTCATAGAAATTCACAGTGTATAGCTTACCAGACCTGCATCCTTCAAATACTTGAGAATCATCAGATTGTTTGGAAGCTATAATCTTTTCAGGATAGAAAGTAACTTTCATGCCTGTGTCACATAGCTGTGACACAGACATCAGACTATAGCCTATCTGATCAACAAGCATTACATTAGATAAGGAGTGATTCTCAGATATGGCAACTTTACCAATGCCATTTACCTTTCCTTTAGAGTTGTCTGCATAAATCACATGTTTACTTGGAAGATTTTCACTGGTGATCTCTACAAACTCCTCTCTGCCTCCAGTCATATGTTGTGTGCATCCACTGTCCACAATCCAATCAGTTCCACTGGAGATAGTTTCCTGCAAGATTAGTGATGACACTTAGGGACCCAAACATGTTTGGTTCCCTTTGCAGTATTATCATAAGCAGAAGTAGCAGATGTATATATAGCATATTTGTGTTTAAGGTTAACGGCATTAGCAACAGATGATATGACTTTGATCCTCTTTGGCTGGCAATCACCTGCAACCTTAGACACATGGGTTAGTGGCCTGTTAGATCTGCCTGTGACACAGGTGGGTACACAGCTGTGTAAGCCACCGGTGACACCGGCAAGAGTAGCCTTAGGCACCCAGATGGCAGACAACCATTTCGTCAGGCGCCTGCGACCTACGTACTTGGCCACTATTTTTCCCTTCATGTTCTTCTGCAAAACATAGCCTAGGTTAGAAGAAATGCTTGCTTCATTCCTCTTTCTCTGCTCATGACCAACACTCTTGTTGTCATTAGTTCCTGCCTGTTTCACGAATTTTGCTGCAAGACAAGTGTTAGTGGCAGCAGGCAGTTTATCTTTAGCAGTAGAGGTAGAATAACCCAAGCCTCTTCGGCCTTCATTCTTTCTCAACATTTCAGCTCTTATAAGCTGATAGTTTTGCATGCCAATGTTGGCATTGCAGAGACCTTTTCTCATGAGCCTCTTAAGCTCTTCTAGCTCCTCCTTGAGCTTGTTGTGCTCAGCTGCATCCACAGAGTTAGTAACATTAGAGGTTGAGGCCTCTTTAGAGTTGTCTACCACTCCACCTGTAGATGTTAGAATATTGATTCTGCTGGCACAGTTTAAACATGATTTAATGACAGTAGGAGCAGGTAAAGGCATAGCTTCAGCAATATTATCAGAAATATCAATGCATAAGGCATGCTTTGCCTTTAACTCTTCATGCTCCTTGAGGAGAAGCTCATGTGCTGATCTGAGCTTCTCATGAGCTATCTCCAGGTTCTCATGATTCAGCCTGAGATCCTCCCGGTCATCTGTGAGTTCATCACAAGTCTCTCTCAGCTCTCTCAGCTTATCCCTAAGGGATATGTTCTCCTTCCTCTCCCTGCAGTATCCCTTCTCTGTTCTCTCTAAGATATCCATTAGTTCAGCATAATCAGGGAAATCATCTTCAGTCAATACCTTAGAGTCCTTAGCCATGAGGCATAAGGGAGCAGGAGTGGATGAAGCTTGATCAGCTTTGGAGTTCAGCTTGGAGCTGTGTGACTTGGCTGTGACACAGCTGGGTGTGTCAGCCATGGAGATTGCTATCCCAGCGACCTGGACTTCTTCTTTTGATTCTCCATCTGAACCAGAGTCATCTAAAACCTAGGCTTGCCCTACATAGGCTCTTGCAGTAGCCTTGTTCTTGGAATAAGAAAGATGCTTGCTGAAAGTCCTCTTCTTGTTATAGAAGTCCTTCTTCTTCCCTTTGTCCTTCTTTTTGCTAGGGCAATCAGCTGCGAAGTGGCCTTCCTTGCCACATTCAAAACACTTGTTGTCCTTGGAGGGCTTCTTGCCTCTGAATCTATCAGTTGATCCAAACTGCTTCTTCTTCCTATAGAATTTTCTGAAGTTCCTGGTAAGAAGGAGCAGCTCATTCTCTTCTCCACTTGACATGTCATCAGATAGATCTTCACTGCTATCACTGTCTGGTAGTGAGGCTTGGGCAGTGGTCTTTAATGCAATGTTCTTCTTGGGACCTGAGGAGGAGCTGTGCTTGCCCTCTTGCTTGAGCTCCATCTCATGAGTGAGGATTCTTCCCAACACTTCTGTAGGCTTCATCCTACTGAAAGGGAAAGTCTATGATGAATTTAAAAAATTCATCTCACTCTTTCTCTACAGTTCGGACTTAATGATAAGCGGGGGAAGAAAACATCTTCCCCTCGTTTCGGTATTATCCCCTGGGGCGTAGATAGATTTAGGTAAAATAAAATCGATAGGAAAAAGTCCCTGCAATATATTGGTGATGAGTATATAAAGCAGCTTGAGTAGTAAAGTCTTGTGCTATGAATGCATAAGCAGGTAACACTAGTACAGAAAAGCTTATTAGTGGCGTGCCAAAAAGTCTATTAGTGGCGTGGGGGAGGCACGCCACTAGTATCACACCACTGATAAATGTTACTAGTGGCGTGTCTCCCGCACGCCAGTAGTAACCTGGTTAGTAGTGGCGTGCGCCTTTTCATGCACGCCACTAGTAATAAGAATACTAGTGGCGTGCTATTGAACTAGCACACGCCACTAGTAAGAATTTGTGGGCTAAAAAAAAAGAATAGTATTACATACTGGTGGCGTGCCCTCCAACATGCACGCCACTAGTAACTAATTGTGAATTTAAAAAAAATATATACTAGATTTTATACGGTTCATCCGTACACCCAAATGCATACATACATCCAGTTCATCCGTACATCCAAATCCATAATCCAGTTCATATATCTAGTATACATACATTGCCGAGAATCTCCAATGAAGACAACAATCTCGAGAACTAACAAATCATAAGTTTGTTCTGCAGCAGTGAACACACGACACTCTTAAATTTCTGTATGCTCTTTCCTCTAAAGAAATCTGCATCCTCTCTGAATCACCTTTGCAACTCGATTCTGAAGTGTCACACACATACATGTCCAATAAATCAGCACACCATTGCTTTTGTACTGTATTTGCCAAATCAAAACGGGACAGATCACTAAATCAGATGCGGATCACAGATAACCCATCCAGATCACAAGCAGGAACGAACCCACCAATTGGATCAGCGACAGAATCTAAAGTGAGTACCTACATAGATAACAAAACAACCCAAGCAAAACAATGGATCTCGACAACAAAAAAAGGGGGATAATACAGAAATCAAACCAGATTCGGGGACGCCGAGCATCGCAGTGCGGCTCGATCCGGTGGCTCCCTGCGCGCGCCTACAGCGAGCCGCCAACAGCTAGTGGTCGTGGGGCTCCTCCATCTGGAGCGAGCCACCGCCACAGCAGGCTTCGGGTGGCGCCGCCGTCGCAGCGCCTAGACCTGTGGTGGCTGGATCTGATGGGCCCCGCTCACGCCATCTTGCGGTGGCCGGATCCAATCGCCTCCTACAGCGAACGCGACAATAGAAGGAGGAGAGGGCGTCGGACGCGACAACGGAGGAAGGAGGGCCTGATCCATGTGGAGCGCCATCGTCGGATATGCATGAAGCGCCGCCGGTCGGATCCCCATGGAGCGTCGCTGCCGGATCTGTGTGGAGGCGCTGGATCTAGAGGAAGGAGTGGATATAGGGAAGGAGGGGAGGAGGAGGAGGCTGATGAGAAGGGGAGGCAGTGGTGAGATGAGCAGGGAAGGAGGAAGACAGCGGGGAGGAGAGGGGAGGAGAGGGGAGGGGCGCAGATCCGGCGTGAGGGGCGCGGGAGTGGGGCACAGATCTGCCGGGAGGAGTGGGGCGCGACGCCGACGGGAGGGGGGCACGGGACGCCGGCGGGGAGGAGGGGAGAGGGGGCACAGATCCGGTGTGAGGGGAGCGGGGGGCGAGTTGCTGGTGTCGCGGTGGGTTCTGTTCCGGGCAACACAGCCGCTTGAGGAAGGAGAGAAAAGGAGCACATTTGTACAGAGAAAGGTGAGGGAGGAAGAAGAAGATATTATTGCCTCGTAGCTATTAGTGGCGTGCGTAACAAAATCCACGCCACTAGTAACTAAACTACTAGTGGCGTGCGCCTGTATATGCACACGCCACTAGTAAGTGGTCTAGGTTTTTTTTTGAACAGAATGGTCTAATTACTAGTGGCATGGCCTCCCGCACAGCACGCCACTAGTAACTAATATACTAGTGGCGTGCCCTATACATCACACGCCATTAGTAAGTGGGGCCCTATAGCGGCGGCAGCTCAAGTTACTAGTGGCGTGCCCTCCTGGACAGCACGCCACTAGTAACTAATATACTAGTGGCGTGCGGGCAGTAGGCACGCCACTAGTAACATGCGACGTTCCCGACTGCGGGGTCCCACTTACTAGTGGCGTGGGTTTAGATGGGCACGCCACTAGTAGGTGTTTATTAGTGGCGTCGTGGATTGTTGACACGCCACTGATATTTTATGCGGATACTAGTGGCGTGGTTATTTGGGGGGCGCCACTAGTAAACTTCCCCTATAAGGGTTTCTGCACTAGTGTAAAGAGTACATATGTTGAGCTACTAAGGACGGCTAATGTGTTCCACTTATTGAACAGGGTCTATGGTCGGTCCGTGACCCCTGGACGCCGAAGGCGTCCTTGGGGTGATCTCGTAGTTCCTACGGGGTGGAGACAATGGGGTCGGTCCATGGATTTTCCTTCAATATATAATTGCTCCAGTGAATAACTAAAAAAAATAGAAGGATGCTTAACCCAAGAACAAATTGGATCAATTTTTGAGAAATCGAATTACCAAGGTTCTGTAAGGCTTGGGCAGCACAGATAAGAACTTCTTGATGACATCTTCATCCTCAACTCTGTTGGAGCCCAAAGCCTTCAGTTGGTTGGTGATGAGAGTCAATCTTGAGTATAGAGAATTTATGTCTTCTCCATGTTCATGCTCAAATCTCTCTAGAGTTGATTCCAGCAGTCCTCTCTTGGACTTCTTCAAGGTGTCACTGCCCTCATATATCTGCTGTAGGGTATCCCAAATCTCCTTAGCAGACTCCATTGTGCTGACTCTGTTAAAGTCATGTTCTTGCAAGCCCATGAAGATGGCAGTGGCAGCTCTGGCATTATTCTGGATATTCTTCATGTCGTTGATGGTGGAAGCATCAGCCTTCTCCACTTTATAACCTGTATCAACAACATCCCACACATCTGGATCGATAGCAGTAAGATGCATCTGCATCTTCCTCTTCCAGAAAGCATAATTAGCTCCAGTGAAGACAGGAATTTTACCCCCATAGCCCGACATCCATTACTCTGGCGGTTAAGCCAATTCAAAGAGCAACCTGCTCTGATACCAATTGAAAGGACCGAGATGCTGACTATAGGGGGGTGAATAGTTGGCTTATAAAATTTCCCTCTCTTAATCTTTTGTTTAAGTTGTCAGATTAACTTCACAAGTTAATAGTGGACAGCTGTGATACAGGTGCGTGACACAGGTGGAAACTATTTGTAAATTAACACATAGCTGTCACACAGGTGGAAGACACCGGTGAAGAGTTAACCTAACACAGGTGCTCTACTTAGACTGCCTGTGACATAGGTGCTGACACAGGTGAATACAAGTGACTGAAGCAACTGTGTAACAGATGATCACACACAGGTATAAAGGTAATCTAGCACAGGTGAAAAGGTAAACTTAGCAGATCAAGTCTAAGGGACAAGCAAGCAAGGATAAACAGATATGCATGCAATACAAGGAAGTAAAGGAGATTCAGGGGTTTTTCACCGAAGTTCCCAACTCTTTGCAGAGAAGGTACGTCTCCGTTGGAGAGACCACTCCTAAGAGCTGGCCAGCACTAAAACGTGCTTCTTCTCCGAGTACCTGATCCTTCAGGACTCTTCCTTTTGCTTGTGGAGATCCTTTTGCCTTGCAGCAGGTAGACCTCAGAACACCTTCACAAACTACTGGTTCAGCCCACACAAGCTTGGGTGATACTAGCAACTCCTACACCCGTTTAGGAGTAGACAAACTCCAAGAGTAACAGATGATGCAGTAGCAATCTCTTGGAGGAACCTTTGCTCGTGCTCTAGCTCACAAACTCACTCGAACTAACCCTTAGGCTCTTGGCTCTTGTGGAGTGGTTGGAGGCTTTGCAACGGTCGTATGTGAATCACTGATTTGAGCAAGGTTGAGGACAGAGTCCTCCCCTGGTCCCCTATATATAGGGTCCACAGGCACCTGACCGTTACCCTGTTGCCACGTAGGATTAAGTAAGTCACCGGTGTCAACCACCGGTGACACAGCTACACACTACGTCCAACTGTACCTGGCTCAGGCAGACCGACACCTGTGTCACCGGTGGCACACACAGGTGAACCCTTAGCTGATAGCCACACTACTCAGCCCGGTCCTGGCACATGACATGCCCTCAGCATACTTCAGACTCTAATACCTATAAGGAGAGAACCTCCGACAGACTTCTGACTCAGCAGACCGCCCATCGCAGTGCAGATACCTTAGCATTTTCAAGCTCTCCCCTGGTACAGAGATGTACCTGAGTCATAGAGCGGAAGACCACCTGTGACACAGCTATGTCACACAGGTGCCTAAAGCTCTAGGGTTTTCACTGTTAGTACTGCAGAGCACTAACACAAAACAGCTACATACTTTTGTGCAAAGCTATTGACACAGGGCAATTGGCCTCAAAGCACCAATCCCCTTGTCCAACACTCAGAGCAATAAGCGAGGTTCCCTTAGACAACTGCTACTGTTTCATCCTTCTTGATAGTACGGGTGACTCGTATGGACTCAAAGAAACTAGCAAATCTAGGCTTTACCTGCCACCAACTGAAATCACGGCCCTTGACGCATCAAGCCACCATCACCTTGCTTGCATCTCCCTGCACAGCACCGGCTTCTTCTCAGCTGTGACACAGCTGCCTAGCACAGCCATCTCTTTGTCCTTGAAACCACCTTGTACCCTTTTTGGTGGCCATCCTTCTCTGGATAACCCTTCTTCATGGAACCTGTAAATTCTGCTTACACTCAATGTAAACATTAGATTCCTGTTTAGGTTGCCATTAACCAACAAAACCATATTAGGGCCTAGATGATCTTTCAGTTGTCCGAAGTGCCCACAGGACTGAGGGCAGCTCTCGCACCCATGCCTTTGGAGGTGAAGTCCATTGGTGCGCTCGACCTGCTCGTTGCTCTGTGGGTGTGCGACCGAGGCGTAGCATATTGTGGTACCAAGGCCGGTGCAGTACTCAATGAACTCTGCGCTGGAAAACTAGGTGCTGTTGTCGGTTATAATCTTGCTTGGGACGCCGAATTTGGTCACAACATTCTTCATTATGAACCGTTTGGTAGCCACTTGTAGCCCCTGGGTGAAACTGGGAAAAGTCTCAGGATATCCAAGCCCCACATGGCAAAGGGCCATGACAAGGGAATTGTTTTTTATGCTTGGGCGGGCTGGTGAATGCGTCTGCGGTGAAATTGACACTGACGGCATTGCTTCACGGAGGGCTGTCGGCCAATAGAATCCTTGTCTAAAGGCCTTTGGAACCAGGGTTTGGAAAGATGCATGTGCCCCGCACACCCCTCCATGGATCTCCTTGAGTAATTCTGTACCCTGCTTCTGAGGTATACACTACATGAGCACTTCGTGAGCTCCTCTTTGGTAGAGGACTCCGTCAACCAGAGAGTACATCCTAGCGCGTCTGCTCGGATAGTGTATCATCCTCGGGCGTAGTCCGATCGAGAAGGTGTCTGCAGATGGGCTCTATCCACGAATCCTCAGGATCGAGGGGAGCAACGAGCCGACCCGCCACTCCCCTTGGAGCGTCAATACCTAGTGACGTCCTTGAATGGTGCTCTGTTCTGAGGGTGTCCATTCCTTCGTCCATAGACTCGCGAGATGCTATGGACAGCGTTGAAATCCTTTCTACTAAGGCTCTGGGTGGACATGGAGATCGTGAGGAAGCCAGGCGGGCAAGACTATTGGCTGGGCAGTTGTCCTTTCTTGGGATGTACCATACCTCGAGTCCGATGAACTTCTTCTCCAGCTTCCTCACCTCCGCTAGGTAAGCTGGCATGGTCAGGTCTGTGGTCTGATATTCCTTGGACACTTGTCTCGTTACCAGCTGTGAGTCCCCACTCATGAGTAGGCGACGAATGCCAAGTGTGGAAGCGACTCGGAGACTGGCAAGCAAACTCTCATACTCGACCATGTTATTCGTGGCTGGGAAGTCAATCTGCAGTGCATACTGCAGGCATTCTCCGGTTGGGGAAATTAAAACTATTGCAGCCCCCGCACCTTCGATGGTGAGAGAACCATCGAAGTGTAAAGTCCAAATATCTTCTTTCACGGCTGGTGACTCATCGGAGTGGTCGGGCTCCAACTATTCGGTGATGAAATCGACGAGTACCTGAGAATTGATGGCGGCGCGATGCATGAAGTGGATGTTGAACTCTCCTAGCTCGATGGCCCAGTTGGCGATCTGGCCAATGGCGTCACGGTTGCGAAGAATCTCTCCTAGTGGGTAGGTGGTTGGGACCGTAGTGGTGTGAGCCTAGAAGTAATGTCGAAGTTTGCGAGATGTGGTGAGTACCGTGTACAGGAGTTTCTGAACTTGAGGGTAACGCTCCTTGGGCCAGTGTAGAATGTCGTTGATGTAGTAGACCGGCTGTTGAACCTTCTCATATTGTTCTGGAGTCCCACGTTCCACCGTCAATACTCCGCCGACTGCTGATGGACCAGGGGCGATGCAAAGAAATAAGTCTTCTTCTGGGTTGGGCGCGACTGGCACGGGGGGTTGTTAAGTATTCCTTGAGGCTTTGGAATGCCTTTTCTGATTCTTCTATCTATTCGAAGCCGTTGTGTTGTCGTAGGTGTTTGAAGAAAGGATTTCTGTGGTCTCCTAGTCGGGATATGAACCGGCTCATGGCTGCCATGCAACCCGTGAGTCTTTGGAAGCCTCGGACTGACTTTGGTGACTTCATTTCTGCAATTGCTCGTATCTTGTCGGGATTCGCTTCGATTCCTCGGTGCGAAACCAAAAACCCAAGTAATTTCCTGGCGCCGACTCCGAAGGCGCATTTTTCTGGGTTTAGCATTATTCTGTTTCTTTGAAGGTTTGTGAAGGTTTTTAGTAGTCTGAGAGCAGATCCTCCTTTTTCTTTATTTTTATGACGAGATCATCGACGTAGGCTTCAATATTCCGACCGAGCTGACTGTGGAGTGCGAGCTGCATTCCATGTTGATATGTTGCGCCCACGTTTTTTAATCCAAATGGCATCTTCGAGTAGCAAAATACCCCAAACAGAGTTACAAAGAAGGTTTTCTCCTCATCTTCCTGACACATGCTTATCTGGTGATAACGGGAGTAGGCATCGAGAAGGCTTAGATAGTCACATCCGGACATAGAGTCTACTATCTGATCTATTCTAGGTAATGGAAAGGCGTCTTTAGGGCAGGCTTTGTTAAGGCCCGTGAAGTCGACGCACATTCGCCACTTCCCGTTGGCTTCCTTTGCCATGACAGGCTTGGCGAGCCATTCAGGGTGTTCGACTTCTCGGATAAACCCGGCCTTCAAAAGCTTTTCGATTTCCAGTTTGATGGCTTCTTTCTGGTCGGGGGCAAACCGCCAGAGCTTCTGCTTTACAGGCGCGACATCTGGACGGACTGCCAGCCTATGCTCGATTACCTCCCTGGGGATTCCGGGCATATCGGATGGTTACCATGCGTAAACATCCGAGTTGTTCCGGAGGAAGGTGATGAGCGAGTTCCTGGTCTGAACCAAGAGTTGAGTCGATTTGGACCACCTTGGATGGTTCTGCTGGGTCCAAGGGAGTGGTTTTTACTTCACCGTGAGTTTTTACGGCCGTCTTGGCTTTGAAGAGGGTGTGTTCCTGGTCGAACACAGTTCTCGGGGCAATCAGTTTGGTCGAAAGTGATCGTGACCTCCGACCACTTGACTACCCGAGGGACTCGCGGTATATTCACGAGAACTTCTCGGGCAATCGCCTTGTATTGCCTCTTCGACTCGTAGAAAGCTGAGCCCCTGAATATATGCTCGATTGCTCTGACATGCCCCTGGAATGGCTCAAGGGCAGAGTCATCATCGGAAGTCGTGTCCCGGTTGTTGTTTGCGACCTGTGGGCTCTCCTCGTGGAACTTCTCTTTCTTGAGGTACTTCTTGAAGATGCGGCACTGACGGAGATCATCCAAATCGGTCTGGTGGAAATCGCACTAGAGTTTTCCTGTCTTGTCAGAGGAAGTCATCTGCTTATCATTGGTGCGCGGTCACTAGGTACGCTTCTCAGGGAGATCGGCCAACACCTCATCGGTTTTAGACCTCTTCTCCCTGTTCCCTCCAAAGGATTTCTGTAATACCCAGAGTCAACGATTAGGGTTTTGCCCTGCATTCATGCATACATGACATCATCTACATGCACACACACCCACACAACTTATTTAAACTAAGATAAAGTACGATGAAACCTTATAGAATATGTACGTATCTCATCCTAGGCAGATAACCTTGCAAACACCAATCAATTCATTTGAAGTGTCAGATAGTCACTCTAACATTAGCATGTGGAGTGATCAGTGACCCCGTCGATGAATCACCTCTCCTAACCTTCCCTCTCTCCTTCCCGGACTCCTTATCTCGAGCCCTCCTGCATCGTCACTTAAACCTAGGGTTAGAAAGCAATTGTGAGAAAAAGGACTAAACGTAATATGTCGATTAGGTCAAGTCCCTGTGAATGAAAAGTTGCAAAACAATATCGTTTGGCCCGATCATGCAAAACCCTAGCCCCACCTAGATATTGAAAGGCTAGAAGGACCCCAAGACCTGGTTGCGACGCGACCTCCGAATTAGGTCAGGAAGGGGGGGATTGAACTGGAACCTAGGGCAAACACACTCCAAACCACTCCAAACTTCTACAATAGGGCTCTCATAATGTTTTGAGCATCCCCTCCAAATTTCAGAAATTTTGAGTATGCTTAGGGCTTAGTTGCGATATAAACTCAAATTGAGCCCCCCAAATTGAATTTGAATGCAAACATAGGTCAAATCTTGTCCAAACTGGTTCAACTTCTTCCAGTAGCTCGCAAATAATATTTTAAAATCCCTATAGAAATTTCAACTTATTTGGAGTTAGTTTGGTACATAAAATGTTAAAGGGAGTAGTGCTGCTATTAGAGAAAATAAAGAAAAGAAGAAAAACCTAAGGAGCCTGGGCCGAAGGCCTGCTCGGCCGGCCCGTTAAGCCGCCGCAGCCCGCTTCTCCCTCACCCCGCCTGCCTTTGGACCCCGCCTGGCAGCCTCTCCCGCGCCTCCTCTCTCGCTGTCGCCTGGGGCCCACCCGTCAGGCCCTTCTTCCCACGTCGCCGCCTCCCGTACGCCGGGGCGGGCGGTGCCGTCCCGACCGGCCCCGTCCCGACCAGCGCGCCGCCTCTTAAATACCCCGCCCCGACCGCGCGCTCCCCCGCTCCTCCCTGTCCGAACCCTAGGGTTAACCCCACCGCCCACTGCCCTAGCTCCCCCGCACCACCTTTCTTCTCCGTCGCCGGCTTCCAACCCCGGCGAGAAATCCCGCCGCGTCCAGCAAGTCTCCGGTCCCCCTCTCCCCTTTCCGAGCTTGCCTTCTTACTCCCTCACCCACTCATCTCCTCTTGGCTGCAGATCTGAGCTTCGGAGCCGCCACCGCCAGTGACCGAGCTCCACCGCCGCTCCCGAGTGCCACGAGCTTCGTCCCGACCTCCTCCTCCTCTCAACATACCGGCACCAGCTTCCGGGTGAGCTCCCCTTCCTCCCCCTTTCTCCCCGAGCTCGGCTGAGCCTTGTAGCCAGGTCCGGTGATGTCCCCGGTGAAGCGCCGCCGCCCCAGAGTCGCTTCTCCGGCCGGTCAGTAGAGAGAGAACGAGAGAGAGAGTGGGGAAGGGGGGTGACCACGTGGCTGCTCCGGTCTGGCTGGCCGTGCCCAGTCAGCTCGGTCGCCGGGCCCGCATGTAAGCCAGAGAGGCATGAGGGTTGAGAAATCGGGTGTAGTTTAGCTTGGGTGCATGTAGGGGTTTGGATTTAGGTGCTGGGTAGGATTCGGGTGGGGTTAGCAATTAGGGACACGCAGATTAGGGTTAGGGTTAAATTTCAAAACCCGACAAACTTCAAACGCGCGTAATTTTCCAACCGTAAGTCCGATTTCGACGAATTTTATATATTCGGAAACCTTTCGAGATTTCCTACGACTTGGCTGGGACAAAACTTCAATTTGAGCACATGCACAGTAGGTCTCCTAGGGTGCGAGTGTTTGATCTCCGGTTTAACTGTCGATCGACGACCCGTCCTAGCATAGCGACCCCAAATCCGACTCGAACAAATCTTTGTAGCTCTGGGATCCTTGAGGAACCTCCTACCATCTAGTCTAAACACAATGTCTAGAACTTCAATTGCAACCCGACCATTTTGTCGTAAACCCTAATTCACCCCATTTCATGCGCAGCTCTTCGCTAAGTCCTAACTAAACGACTATAACTCCACCTCATGTGATTCCAGCTGCGTTGGGCGTGTGCCTCGAGCACTTTAGAGCTAAGACTATTGGAGTGTGCTCGCCTACTAAGGATTTCCACCTTTAACCCTAGTCCGAAACTACTCGACATTGGCATGCATGCGTAAATGGATCAGCCCTCTAACCCTAACACCCCTCATAAAAGCTATAACCAGTACCCGTACTAGTATTAAGACTTCGGCTCTCCCTATGTCATCCAATAACATGTTCATTAGTTCCGTGAATCGCAAATCAACAAAACCCTAATTCGCGACCATAACTCCGATTTGCACGATTTCAATCACCCCCAACTTGTAATACATATAGTAACCTAATACTAACATGTTGAACATGTTAGACATGCCCCGCCACTAATGACGCCACCCTAACTCATCGGAGCATCTTAACGAATCATGCATGCATCCTAGCTACCACACACAAGCCTCCGGTGAGCTAACCTAAGATTTTGCGCATAGTAGTACCTCCTCGACGACCACTAATCACCTTAGATACATGCATCCTTCATCAAGCATCCATGCATACATGCTGGTTGTTAAGTGTTCCTTTATTATTCTTTTCCGGTATCGCTCGCTTCAGAGCCCGAAGAAGGAGACCACCCGGCTTACGACTCCACGCAAGATCAGGCATCCTACGATTAAGGCAAGCAGAGCTTGTTGCATCTTTGCATCGTTACATATATACTTTACTTGATTACCTGTTGATGTGTGGATCGTTGTATGGAATGTGTGGTTCAGTTCGGTGAAACTAGCATGTTAGGGTGTACTGCCAGTTGTGTCTAGCGATGGCTGGGAATTGATTCGGTCCTTCTAATAACTTGAATCTATTTAAGTGAGGTGTGAGAGCCGAGGGTGTGCTCGACGGATACGGTTGGTAGGTTCTACCATCCTGAGGTGATTCCGCTCGACGGATACGGTTGGTTCCGCCATCCTGAGGTGATTCCGTTCGACGGATACGGTTGGTAGGGTCTACCATCCTGAGGTGATTCCGGTCGTAGCATTTCCCTTATCACCGCATGGACGTTAGCGGAAATCTCTGCCATGGACGTTTCGCATGATGAGCCTCGGTCACTTGGAGATTAGCTACCTCCGAGTGAAGAGCACTGGTTATTTCCATGGGGATGTATTTACCGGTAACGATCCGAGAGATTATGTGAATGTGTGTCAATGTGGTGAGGTGTGATATCCCAAGTGAGTGGGAAAAGGCAAGTGAGTGCCTGCTTATTCATTAAGGTGTATAGTGGGCAAGTGAGTGCCCCTATACCCGTGCATTAAGGTGTATAGTGGGCAAGTGAGTGCCTCTATACCCATGTATTAAGATACGGCAAGTGAGTGCCACCATGTCCCTTCGTGGATACGTGTGAATTTTGATCTGTGAGTTGTTTCCCATGGGGAACCTGGTTCTGTCAATGAAGTTCTTGAATGTTGTACCTTTCCGCTCGAATTATGCCATGTTTAATTACTGTTATACTAGTATGTGTAGGACATTTAATCAAGCACGAATAAGTCTTGCGAGTACCTTCGTACTCACCTAGGATATTCCTAGATCATTGCAGGTGAGCCGGTGGCCGAGGAATACTTCAATACCGCTTAGCTTCCGGTTTCCTTGGTTAGCTATTCGATTCATGGGATAGATGTGGTCTTAGGTCAGCGGTCACTGTGCCGCTATGGGTCTCATTTATTTTGCTTCCGCTGTTGTTAACTTCTCCGTACTCGGATATGTTTTCGGATTTAACCGACTGATGTAATGTGTTGTCCCATCGTGGACAGTTATTAGTAATATCATATTGTAGAGCTTTGTGATGATATCCGAGTTGTTAATCCAGGCTGCCCCTGCACAATGCGTGAATGATATGAAGTGTATAGGTATGCCGTGAAGGACCGAGGCCGTACCATTTTCTACTAAGTCGAGTTGGTGTTGGTTGAGTGACCCGCTGGCTGAGATGCAGTGCCGGCCAGGCAGGGTGTGGGCGTTCTACCGGGCTTTCGAGCGACCCACTAGCCTTTCCGAGCTAGGTTAGGGTGTGGGTAGAATCGCCGGGCTCCTCCGACCTTGTTTGTCGTGGTAGGATTCGGGAACGACTCTGAGTCTTCACCGGTATCTGGGATCTGTATGTGGTTTGGGGAAGATTGGTCGCTTCCGACCGGCTCGCTCATGGCGGGTGTCGGATCGCTTCACCTTGGTGCGTACGGCGCAGGTACCGTGCCACCGGTCTAGCGAGTCCTTCGGTCCTTGCCGACTTCGCGTTCCCTTAATCATATGCGGATTCTGGGTCCGTGACAATTTCTTCTTGCGCTTTGTCTTCGTTGAGTCATCTCTGTTACGGAGG
>JAGXJF010002482.1:0-103630 GCA_019208055.1 Stipa capillata
CTCCACCCTTGCCGCACCCCGGAACCCTAGTTCCAGCTTCCGAATTTCCTTCGTCCTATTTAACCCAATTCTTCCCAAAACCCTAATCGTAGAACCTATCGCCTCTCGGCACCTCCGAAAATTCTAAAACAACTCGTGGGACAACCTAACAATATACTTAACTCCGTCATGGCATAAAATGATAGTACCCAGTTCAAAAATGTTCGTATACAAAATAAATAAACCGTAAGATTAAAATCAGCATTTAACTACAACCCATTAAAATAAGTTTCCAAAAATTCTAATAAATTACCACGACGATCCTTATAATCCCAAGAGTCCAAATATACAAAAACAAGGGCATGCCTAGTTCAAAAATCCGAAATGAACAATATCGAACACCTTCGTTAAAAATGCCGCGGCGCATGAAATCTTGAGTAACTTCCAATCGACCACTGTCAAAAACCTTGTGAGGCATTTTTCCATCCCCACCAACTTACCTACCCCAATAGTTCTCAGGGACAGCTCCGCGTCTAGTCCCGTCCAGTGAAAACCTACCTTATGGCACACGGTAGAAATCAAATCCCTCGTACATGCACTGCTCTGTCGGTGTCTAATTTTCCCCATCTCCTTAGACACATTTTCCCCAGCACCAGTGACAAGGTTTGACAGCTCGGCCACGTCCCATTTTTCCCTTGGCATGCCATGCCACCCTCGTGCGTGCTCTGGCCACGCTCCAGACGTGCTCCAGTGCCGGTCCGGCCACCGTACCCGGGCAGCTCGCCGTCTCCGCCACGCCACCAGCACACATCAGCTGTCCTTCCTCTCCCTATAGCCACAGCGCCGCTCCCATTTCCTCCGGCGATGTCCCATCCCAGGTCCAGCGAGCTCCAGCAACGGCCATGGCCAGCTCACAAGCCGCCGGCCTACTTAAGGCATGCCAAGCCCCATTCACCAATCAAGCCATCAGCCGAGCAATTCCTTCACCCGAACCTCACCCACCTTCCCCTTCTCTAGCTCAAGCTGCCACCGAGCTCCGATCTAGCTTCCAATGTCTCCTCTGTTTCAAACCAATCCGAACCACCCGAGCCTCCCTGAGCTTCATTGTCAAGCGAGCTGAGCCCGGAGACCTCCCTTTCCCCCCTTAAAACCCTAGCTCCCCATCTCCACTCCGAGCTCGCACCTCACCCGAGCAAGCTCCACCACCAGCACCCGAGCCGCCCCAAATCCCTCTAGCTGGCCTTTGTCCCGAGCTCGACGCAACCGTGCTCCGAACCGAGGTCACAGCCGAAAGCTCGTCAAGACCCTAAACCCGCCGGCCTTAGACAGCCCTAACCACCGGAGCTCAAACCGCCCACCGCCGCAATTGCCGCTTCCCTGTCCGAGCAACCAACCGAACGCCCGAATTCCCCACCGGTTCGACCCGAGCTCAGGTAAACCCCCACCGACGCGTGGGCCAAGGTAAGGGCGAGGCCCCACCAGTAATACACAGCCGATGCCAAATGAGCTCCTGCCTCCCTTCCTTTAAAGCGCTTTAACCCTGTCTGAAAACCGAGTTCCCGTGTCCACTGGTTAATTGTGCATCTGCTGGTCCGTTTCAGACAAAGTGAAGGCGCATTAAGTCCAGCTGGGTAGCGCATTCAAAGCAGTGAACCGGTTTAGGGATTTTGTGTCTCTGGTTCGATCGGTTTATAGAGTTCCCGACTGGTTTTTGTAGATTTCCCACCGGTTCCAGAGAGCTAAAGAGAAATACTAAATTTTGGCTCAAACGAAATTAAAGTTTGAGACAAATTTGAACACGTTAGCAGTAGAGATAAAAATTGGGTTATTCTTTATCTTTTCTTTAATTCATTCTGCACATACTCTATATATGAAAACTTCAGCTCCATAAAAGTTCTATACCTTTCCAAGACACTAAAATATCTGTGACATTCCGTAGCTCGTTTGGATGGAAGTTTTTGAATTTAAAAGCTTAGCATGAACTCTCCTCCGATTAAATGCATTGTCATTTCATGTGACATCTCTGCATATACCTATCGCCGAGGATGCTCATCCAGCCCGTAGACTTAAACCCTAAAACCCTAATACCATTATTTTCTCTTGAACATGCATGTCATCTAGTTTTATTGGAGTTATTTGGATTTCCTCTTATTCGGTGTTCTTTCGGTGCGTAGTTTGACAGAGCGACGTACGTGCGCCAGGAGGACCCGGCATCATCCCCACGTTCAGAGCAGGAGCAGGAACTGCCAGGCAAGCATCCCCACTTCAATCATGTTGAATCCCATATGTGCGAAGTTATGAATATTTTGTTTGCGAACTCTGCATGCTATGTGAGTAATACCGATATTTTATGTAGAAATAGCTATACCCATTAGTTGCACGATACCTAGGTCTGAATATCCCACATTTGTAAACCTAGGTATATTTATCGGTTGTTTCACGACCGTGCAGATAATTAAGGCTATAGGTGTTAACCGTGCTTAGCCCTGCTATAGTTAAAAATCAAGTTTTGAAACAAGTTTTATAAAACCCGTTGGGATATGGGAAACAAAACCCTCGGGTAGCATGTGCTATCCGAGGTGGTTTTTAAAGGAAAGGATTGTCAAAACCCAAAAGAAAAGAGGAGATGGTTTCGATTCGGGTAAGAATAATAAGAGATGTTCAGGGATGTAGAGCATCGGATGGAGCCATGTTCGTCCGGGACGACATGGGGGTCGGAAAATGGAGTCTTACTCGAATCAGTTAAGGACCGAGCCTAAGTGCCGCTAAACCGGTTCCTTACCATACGTCCACATGTCCTTTATGGGAAGGACTTGGCTTAGTACCCCGGCAAGTATTAGGATTTGGACCCGTAGGAAGTAGGAAGCATGTGCTAGGTGTTTAAAGTCCTAGAGATCCACCTACGCCGGGCGTTTGGGTGATGATGCGACACAAAGGTGGGGAGTCCCACTTTTGGTCCGGGACGCAAAAGTTGGGTCAACCACCTAGCGGGTCCAACTCTGGTATGGAAGTGGGCGAAGGTCTCGTTGTAACCACCCTGCCAATACACTACGTGTAGTGTATCCGTTAGCGCTCGGCAACAAGGGTGAATTTACATCTTGTGGGTAAAGCCGTACAACCTCTGCAGAGTGTTAAAAACTATTCGAATAGCCGCGTCCTCGGTTATGGACATGAACTGGCAAGGCCACACACTGGTTAGACTAAGTTTTGGTTTGCGAAAGCTTAGGGAAAAGGGATTAAGGACGTGGGCATGACGTGTCCACAGAGTGCAATTTATGCTACACGGCTGGTAGCAAGGAATTGCTGGAAGAGGTGCCCCGTCGTGCTATCCGGGATTACACGGGCTGGGCATGGATGAGACTCGCTGTACTATCCAGTGTAGTGCAAGCTGAGCATTAGGTAGAGAAGCTGGACATACTGCCCGGGGTAGTATGGTCTGAGCTGTCTCGAGGATCGAAAGAAAAGAGGTAGCCGGGTCTACCTCAAGAGAGTTCTTTTCTCTTTACTTTAAATAGTTTTACTAAATTGCTTTGAATCTACTATTCATGTATTTAAATTAAGAACTTACTTTTCCGCACAACAACCAACTTAGGGTAAAGTTATTCCTCGATATTTTTCCCGCATGAAATATTGCCGTATACTCTTTCCTGTGGGGATAACTTGCGAGTACATTCAATGTACTCACCTGGCTTGTTGATTTGGCCAGAAGAAGAAGAAGAATTCTGCTTCGATGAGGAAGATACCAACTTTGAGGGCTAGGGCGCTTTCCCAGTCAGTTGCCTGAGGGTTTGGCATATTGATGGGTCTATCTACGTAACTTTTATGTATTTTCGCTGCAAGACTTTGAATTCAGCCAATAGGCCCTGTTATGTTAAAGATTCTAAATGGATTGTATTGTAAAATATTCGGTAATGTATGACGACGTTATCAAGCTCTTGTGTGTGCCGGCTACTGATCCAGGGGACCGGTACAGTAATCACAGAAGCGCATCCGGCCTTAAAACCGGGGGCGCCACATTACCCGAAGTAGTTAAGTAGGTTGACTACAGTTGACTCACTAATGCATCCATTGATTAGCAAATTGATCCAGATTGAGTCTAGAGCAATTGCTCTGGTACTAAGCTACTCAAGTAATACAGCAGTGTTTTTATTTGAGCAGCCGTTAACATGAAGTATGTTAAGTTCAACTGTCAGTTATCAGTTCAACTATCTTTGGTTCATTAGCCGATTGTTAGAAGTGTCTAGATTATTGACAGATTCTACTTAGAAGATACTAATCAGTAATGTTCATACACTGTTACTTAATACGGTTGCACACGTTATTTCCAAGTGGAATCAATCAATGCTTGGACTGGTGCGTTTAACCGATTGTTAATTAGTGGATTATTATCCGTATAGCGTTTGTAGGCTTGAACTGCTACTATGGTACACTTTCCTCGGCGCAGTGCCCGTGGTCGTCGCCGGCGGCATAATCCAATCAACTAACGGAAAAGAAGCAAGGAAGGGAAAAAGGGGCGTGTGTGCTTGGGGTCTTACCCCAATGCCGACGCCGATGACTGAGGAAAGGCGGCTCGGGACTGCAGACGCACGGACGCCGGAGTTGCCGAGAAGCTCCCCCACGTCGAAGTTGATGACGCCGGCTTGGGGAACGAGCTCGAGTGAGGAAGGGAACGACGAGGGCGGCGGCGTTGCGGTTCCTCCGGTGCCCAGCGCAGATGAGCGACGAAGGACTGGCGGAGAAAGGCCCGGTGGTGCTGGTTGCTCCCAGGCACGGCAAGGCAGAGGGGAGAGGGCCGAGACTGGGTGAGGATGCACGAGGAAGGCCCAGCGGGGGCGGCGAGCTAGGCGGTGAGTCGGCGCCGGGGACGAGCAGCTCAGTTGGCGGCGGAAGGGGAGCAGCCCCATCGGGGCGCGCGGTGGCGAGGTGTGCAGCGGCGGCTCGCTGAGGGCAGGTGATGGAGGCGCGTCAGCAGCGGCCACTGGTGGCGGCGGAGCAACCGAGGCGGCGCTGATGGTGGGGCGGAGCTTCGGGCGTTGGGGAGTGAAAGGACCAAAGGTGCAATAGGAGGCTAATTAAATTTACTTCCTTTTCGATTATGTTAAATAGATTAAGTCTTAGTTATCAGCTGTGTAAGTTAACTGTGTGACAGATAAGTAGCACAGGCAATATATATGTGTAAATTAACACACAGCTGTCACACAGGTGACTAACACAGGTAGACTGAGGACTTAGAGATTATGTGCTAGTTAACTAACTGTGTAACAGGTGGCTAACACAGGTGTGAGATATGATCAATATCAACTGTGACACAGCTAAGATAGCATAGGTAGAAAAGTAATCTACAGCAGATGAACAGATCAAGACTAAGGTCACACAAGCATGCAAGATATAGCAAGAATAGTAAGCAATACAATAAACACTTCTCAGAGAGGTACGTCTCCGTTGGAGAGACTACTCCTAAGAGATAGTCAGCACTGAATCATGCTTGTTCTCCGAGTACCTGACTATCAGGTCTCTTGCTTTGCTTGTGGAAGTCCTTTAGCCTTGCAGCAAGTAGACTTCAGAGCACCTTCACAAAATACTGGTTCAGCCCACACAAGTTTAGGTGATACCAGCAACTCCTACGCCCGTCTAGGAGTAGACACTCCAAGAGTAATAGATTCAGCAGTAATGAATCTTGGAGGAACCAAATGCTCTTTTGCTCAGGACTCTAACTCTCTTAGGAAGAATGGCTTTTGTTCCGAGTGAGAGTTGAGGCTTGCAACGGTCGTGTGTGCTTTTCTGGCTTGTTGGTTGGTTGCATTGGTTGAGGTCGAAGACCTCCCCTGGTCCCCTATTTATAAGGTTCTCAGGAACCCGACCGTTACACTGTTGCCACGTAGGATTAAGTGAGCCACCGGTGACACAGCTATACACTACGCCCAACCTATAACCGGCTCGGGCAGACCGACACATGTGTCACTGGAGGCTGACACAGGTGAACCCCTAACTAACGTAGCCGCACTACTCAGCCCGGTCTTGGCACATGACATGCCCTCAGCATACAACTACTCTGATCCCTAATAAGGAGAGAACCTCCGACAGTCTTCTGACTCAGCAAACAAACTATCGCAATGCAGGTCCCTTAGCATTTACAAGCTCTCCCCTGATACAGAGATGTAACTGAGTCACAGAGCGCTAGACCACCTGTGACACAGCTGTGGCACACTGGTGACTCTAACCCCTAAGGTTTTCTACTGCTAGCACTGCAGAGTGCTAACGCCAACCAGTTTCACACTTATGCAAAACTGTTGATACAGGGCCACTGACCTCAAGGCACCAGTACCACTATCCAACACCCTGAGCATTGAGCAAAAGATCCTCCACAGATTATTACTACTTCATCCCTCTTGATAATACGGGTGTTTCCTATGGACTCAAAGAAACTAGCAAATCTAGGCTTTACCTACCACCAACTGTATTCACGGTCCTTGACGCATCAAGCCACCTTCACCTTGCTTGCAACTCCTTGCACAGCACCGGCTTCTTCACAGCTGTGATACAGCTGCCTAGCACAACCATTTCCTTGTCCTGGAAACCACCTTTGTACCTTTTTGGTGGTCATCATTCCCTTGATGACCATTTTTCCTAGAATCTGTTAAACCTGCTTACACTCTTTGTAAACATTAGATCCCAGTTTGAGTTGCCATTAACCATCAAAACCACTTGAGGGCCTAGATGCTCTTTCAATCTCCCCCTTTTTGGTGGTTAGTGGCAACCCATTCATCAACTTCACATAAAGATTGAATGAGAGATACATGTGCAAGCTGTTAGAAAATACTCCCCCTGCAGCTGTGCATAATAGATTTGCTTTTATCAGGCTTGTGCACAGATTTTAATTTTGGATATGAGAGATATGTTCTTACAACTTTACACTTTTATCAGTTCAGAGAATTTTGTATTAGAGCATATGTCATTTCAGAGAGTATGTATCAGAGTATATGACATAGAGAATTTTTCTGAACTGATATATATGTTTTTATCCTGATGCAGTTATAATGACTGGAGTTTATGAAATTTAATCAGAGCGTTCCAATGGATTTTAGACAGAGTATGTCGAGGAATATCAGAGCACACACAGAGCACAAAATTACAATGAATATACGAATCAGAGTGAACTTTGTGTGCAAGATATCGGAGCAATGATTCAAAATAGACATGTAAATCAGGTCAAAGCTGAATAAAACTCATCTCTGCATCAGAGCATGTTTGAGAAAATGAAAATTTACTTAACATTTAATTGTAATCAAGACATAAGAATCAGAGATTAAAACACACGTCTTGATACAGCAGAAGAGTTTTCTCCCCTAAATCCAAAATAATTTTCTTTCCCCTTATATGACTTAACCATTGCTCCCCCTTACACTATTATTACACTATTATTACTTTCTCTCTCATTTTCTCTCCCCCTTTGACACTAAAACACCAGAAAGGGGATGAGGAGGAGAAAACATTCAGGGGAACTTAGTCTTCAGCAGCTGGAGAACTTCTGACAGTTGAGCTTGCAGCTGATCAACCTTGGAGTCCAGAGAGTCAACCTTGTTTTTGAGCTGAAGATTTTCTCTGCGCAGAGCTGCAAACTGAGTTGGCATGACTTTGTTCTGATAGGCTCTGGCTGCTGCTTGAGACATGAGGGAGGAGGACAGTGTGCCATCTTCAGCTACCTGTGTCACAGATACTAACTCGGCTGGATCAGCAACAGGAGCTTCAGCTGTGACACCAGTAGGAACTTGAACTTCAGGAGCTGGCACCGGCGGGACAGGCACTTGAGGAGCTGTTGAAGCAGCTGTGTCACCGGGGGCAGACACAGCTGGATTAGGAGAATCGCCAAACAGAGCTGGCACAGCAACCTCATCAGGATGGTCATTAGCCTGAGGCCTGAGCTGGGTCTTGATGGTCTTTACTGTCATGTCGAAGTTTGAATCCAGAAGACCTGTACGTTGAAGGATCATGTACATGATGTACGACCCATACCTTAGCTTGGCTTTCTTGTCCTTTTGAACTGCATCAATTTCATGAAAGATGTATCTAGCTACATCAAAATGCTAGTTCTTTGCAATGTGTGCCAAGACCTGCCAGACTGGATTATACACAGCATCTGTGTTACCTCCCTTGGCTGAAGAGTAACATTAATGTTCTTGACAATGTGTTTGGCTGTGATGGTGATGCCCTTGAAGTATACATTTTTAGGAGGGGCTTTGGCAGGAAAGGAGAAGTTCCTAGGGTAGAACTTCCTTCTATCAGCATTGGAGACTGGCTCTATCTTGAAAAGATTGGGCATACCAGGCTCCACTGGTGCATACAATAAACTGTTAAACTCTGGGGCTGTTATTGAAAGAAGCTGACCACGAGTCATCCAGAGCATAACATCCTGATTTCCTTATTCAACCCAGACTGTAGCATAGAATTCTCTGAGAATTTCTGGGTCATAGTTTTGTTGAAGACTGCATATAAACTCCAGGCCTGATGCTTGAATCAGAGAAGGAAGAGTGATCAGCCTGGGATCATTTACGGCAGACTAGTCTATGGCCTTGCAGTCAACAAATCTTTTTGAAGATAGGATCTCATGATAAACACCCCTTTGATGATCATTGTGAAATCTGGAGTCTGAGCAAGATGGTTCCTTAAACTCCTTATCTTCATTGAAGTATGGGCAAGTTGACCTCATTTTGGTGAAAGCACTTGGCTTCATAGAGACAATCTTGCTTTTGGACTTCTTAGGATCACATTTTGAAAGCTTCTTGGCTGCAGCTCTTGAGATGAATTCCATTTGGTTTACTTCAGTCCTCAGAGCATATGAGAAAATATAGTGATACTTGGATTCCAAGTCATCATCTGCAGCTGAGGGACTGGGAGAGCTGTCTTCATGTTCTTGTTCTGCTTCCTCTTCTAGTTCTGTGGCAGATTCTGCATTGGGTGAGCTTTCAGCCTGGTAATCTTTGTCAGAATCTGACCTAGGTTCTCTGACCCTTGGTGGAGTCACTGAAACTCCTCTACCATCATCTGATTCGCTTGCAGAGCTTTCTTCTTGGGCAGCTGCTTCGGGTGCCTGTGTCACAGGAGGAGACACGAGTGCATGAGAACTGGTGACTGGGGCAGCTGCCTGTGTGACAGGTGATGGACTCCGGTGGGGTTCTTGGTGATCTTGGGCTTGAACCTCTTCTACCTGTGGCACAGCTAATTGAGGCAGCTGTAGACTTGGTGATTTGGCAGGCTCAGTAGGCTTCACTGATCTAGCTTCTACTGATGATGAAGGCGCTTGGGCCTCTTTTGGTGGTTGTTCCTCAGTCTCAGACACTAAAAATTGGGATGGAGACATCTATTTCTGCACATCCAGTGAGGAAAGAGATTCCACACTGGTTGAACTCAAGGTTCTTCTGCTCCTCCTCTAATAAGTCTGTAGATCAGACTTGGCTAGGTTGGGCACCTGTGACACAGGTGGTGGCATCTCCTTCTTAATTTCTTTGATAGCTTTTCTCTGTTGTTCCAGCTGATCTTTCATTGTTGGCTTGGAGGTTTCTGAGATGATTTCTACCTCTGGATCTGGTTGTTTCTTAGCAGTTGGCTCCTCAGTGACCTCCACTATATTAGATCTTTTTCTCTTTGGAGCAGATGGAGCTGATGGAGCTGCAGATATTGCTAGAGGAGCAGCAGTTGGTTTGACTGGGATGGCACCAGAGAGCATCCCTTGTTTGATCTTGAGCTCAGCATGCAGGGCATTTTTGTCAGCTCCTGGTGGCATCCTCTTCATCTTCCCTAGCAGCTCATGAATCTCCTGAGCAAGGATCCTTTCTCTGTCATCTCGACTGAGCCCTGGTTGATGGGGGCTTTGAGCTTGACCTGAAGCTACAGGTTTTCTGAACTCTTCAGAGAGCTGACCTCTCTTAAGCCTGATCTCAGCAAGTAGAGATTGTTTTTCAAGACCACTTGGTAAAGAATTTGCTTTCTTAAACAGCTCTTCTATTTGATAAATTAGATGCCTATCTCTGGCATCAGTGTGAGACAATTCCCTTGGTTTATGAGATGCAGCTGACAAGCATTGGGGTTGAGAGATTTTTCTGTTTCTCAAGAATTTGCCTTCTAAGCTCAATTTCAGCAGAATAAGAAGAAGCTGACTGCAATTGTTTGTGCAGATCTGCAATTTTCCTTAAGATAGCTTTATCTTCTTCTGAAGGTTCAGGGATTGCCATTGAAACAGGCCTAGAGGCCTCTGAAAGCTCAAAGCTTTTAGCAGTGTAAATAGTTGCCAGCTGCTTCTTGATCTTCTCATCAGTTGCTACTCTTAACTGAGCAGCTAGCTTATCCAATTCATCAAGAATAATCTTATCATGCTCAAGATCTCCTTGAGACACTTGAGGCTCTAGAACTGGTTCCCTGATTGTGAGTGTGCATCTTGGCAACACTACATCTGCAATTGAAGGTTTGGAACTCTTCTTGACTGCTCTTTTTCTTTTCTTTGCTGCTTCTTTACCCAAAGAAGTATGCTCAACAGCTGATGAGGATCTTGTTCTCTTAGCAGAGGCTTTTCTCGCAGAACTGGTTTGGCCAGCTTTCTTAGCTGCTGCTTTTCTTTCTCTGACTGCCCTTTGGCTTGCCTTTTTCTTCTCTGTTGCTGCTGCTTTCTGTCTCAGCCTCTCTCTTTCCTGATCTAAATCTGAAATAGTAATCTCAAAGCTAGAAGCTTCTGGCTCAGACCAGTTTACCCCACTGTCAGCTTGCTCGGACGCTGAAGACATCTGAAGAAACAAGATAGATGAGAAAAAGAGTGGGTAAGAGGTGCTCCTAAGATGCAAGATGTGTAGCTGTGTTAGACACCTATGTGATGAAAGAGTGACACAAGTGAGGACTTAGCAACAACCGAGGTCTCTGCCTGTTGAATAGGCTTGCCTGTGTAACAGGTGAGACTCTAGCGGTGACACAGCTACGTGTAGAGGCGGAAAGCAGATTCTAGAAAACTTGGGTTTTACAAGTTTTAGCCAATCAATTTTAAGCAAGATAAGTTCTGGAGGATGATCAAGAGCTAAAACAACCCTAAGCACTAACAATGTGCTGTTGGATTAGATTTTAGAGCACGTTCACATGCTCGAAGAAGAAAAGACGCAAAGTAGGGCTTGCGGAAGCTTACTTTGATCAAAGTGTTGATAATGCACAGATGAATCGAAGCTTGAGCACAACGGAAAGCCTTTCCCGAAGCATTGAAGAGAATGCGTGGGACGGAAGCTGCGAATTCGTCGAAAAAAAATTGAGATTTTGGCGCACGGCGGAAGATGGGGTTTTGAGTTGAACGTGGATACTGTTGGAAACATATTGACGCCTTATATAGGTCGAAGGGGTATATGGTGGTTGTGTCACAGCTGACAAAGGAACCTGTGACACAGGTGAGTAAGAAGAGATACCCTAAGACCTTCGGATTTCAAAAAAGCATTCACCTGAGACACAGATGGATAAATCAGGTGACAAGTATTTCATCTATTGAGCACCAAGACAGATAGACTTAGATGAGAGAGAGAAAGCATTAGAGCATTATCCGAATGTCTTTATAGAATCTTCTCAAAGTCAGCTTGCCAGAAATACAGTCAAGCAAAGCTAAAACTGACAAGAGTTGATTATAAACACTTTGTACACAGAGATGTGCACTTATATAGCTCAAGAAATATACTCCGCACTAAGCATAGCACATACATGTGACTCCGGTGAGTAACACAGGTGTTCATGTAAGAAGCATAAACAACAAAAATATATGAGCTAGACACCAAGCCAAGCCTTTTATTGCAGATTAGAGATATCAATGATATTCAATTCACTCCTCAGAGCACAGAACCTAGTCTCATCTAAGGGCTTGGTGAATATGTCAGCTAATTGTTTTTCAGTCCTTACATGGCACAGCTGTATATCTCCCTTCTCAACATGATCTCTTAGAAAGTGTGCCTAACTTCTATGTGTTTGGATTTTTGGTGGTGTACTGGGTTGTTGGCTAACTTAATTGCACTTTCATTATCACAGTAGAGGGAAACTTGATTAAAAGATACGTTGAAATCTTTCAAGATCTGCCTCATCCACAATAATTGAGCACAACAACTACCAGCAGATATATACTTAGCTTCTGCAGTGGATAGGGCTACTGAGTTCTGTTTCTTGGATGACCAGGACACTAAGGAATGTCCTAGGAATTGACAGGTACCAGAGGTGCTTTTTCGGTCAACCTTACACCCTGCATAGTCACTATCAGAATAACCAACTAGCTCAAAATTTGCACCTTTAGGATACCATAAACCAAACCCTGTGGTTTGAATCAAATATCTCAGTATCCTACGTACTGCCACTCTGTGACAGTCCTTAGGATTGGCTTGAAATCTAGCACACATGCATACACTTAACATTATATCAGGTCTAGATGCACATAAGTATAGCAAGGAGCCTATCATGGATCTAAACTCTTTCTGATCAGCAGATTTACCTTCAGTGTTTAAGTCCAGATGACCATTTATTTCCATGGGAATGTGAATAGGCTTTGCATCCTTCATGCCAAACTTGGTGATGATGTCCTTAGTAAATTTTTCTTGAGAGATAAAAGTACCTTCCTTGAGTTGTTTGATCTGAAGTCCTAGGAAGTACTTGAGTTCACCATCTAGGGACATCTCAAACTTCTTGGTCATCATCTGGCTAAACTCATCACTCATGGAGCGGTTAGTACTGCCAAATATTATGTCATCAACATACATTTAGCACACAAATAAATCCTTTCCATTTTTCTTAGTGAATAGAGTTGTATCTACTAAGCCCATATTAAAACCATTGTTAATCAGAAATTCTTTCAATGTGTCATACCATGCTCTAGGTGCTTGCTTTAGGCCATAAAGTGTTTTGTGCAATTTATAAATATGATAAGGTTTTCTAGCATCTTCAAAGCCTGGTGGCTGTTCCACATACACAAGTTCAGAAAGTTTACCATTGAGGAAGGCAGACTTGACATCCATTTGATAAAGCTTGATGTTATGATGAACAGCATAACCAAGAAGGATTTTGATTGCTTCAAGTCTTGCTACTAGAGCAAATATTTCTCCAAAGTTCAGACCCTCCACTTGTGTGAAACTTTGAGCCACAAGCCTGGCTTTGTTCCTTACCACTTGCCCATTGGTATGCTGTTTGTTCCTGAAGACCCACTTTGTTCCAATCACATTATGATCTTTGGGTCTTTCCACCAGGGACCAAACTTGGTTCCTCTCGAACTAGTTAAGCTCTTCATGCATTGCATTTATCCAATCAGCATCCATAAGAGCTTCCTTGACGTTCCTGGGTTCAGTATTGGAGACAAAAGAGTAATGTTCACAGAAATTAGCAATTCGAGAACGAGTAGTCACTCCCCTATTAATGGCACCGATGATGTAGTCTATAGGGTGATCCTTCTGCAGCCTGCTGATCACAAAGGGATCTGGGTTAACTGCATGTGTCACAGCTGATGGGGTTGCCGGTGACACAGTTGGTTCTTCCTGTGACACAGCTGGTTGAGTCAGGTCCTCTGCGTCTAGTTCATCATTGGCTGGGTTGTACTCGAACTCAATGTCTTGACCTCCAATGTCTTCACCTAGTGATGAAGAGAGTGGTTCTTGATCAATTGGTGAGACAGCCTCTTCCTTGATGGTGGGTCTGATCTCACCAATAGATTTCTTCTGAATGTCCACATTTCCTACATCATTAACAACCTGCTCTCCTTGGGAGCCATAAGACTTATCAAAATCCACATCCATAGATTCTTCAACAACTTGTAGCTATCAATGAGAGTGTTCGCCAAAGGGGACAACAAAAGGAGACAACAAAAAATATATGTGGGTGTTAATATGGATATGTCTAGGTTGGAATGCGCCTATGCCCTATAATTTTCATAGAGATTAGTGTAAAAAATCTATCAATTCAATGTGAAATTCGTACGTTCTGGACATGGACCATATGCTCTGTTCTCTGAATACATGAGCCAAGCTTATTATTTTGGGTGGAGAAAATATATTATTTTACGCTCGAAACTAATCCAATTATAGATATGCTATTTGAAAAACCCTTGTTCCATATGATACCGTTCACGTGTAAAATCTCCAGACACGGAGCCACGCATATTATTTTGGGGTTAACTTATTTTCCGCTCGAAACTATTCGAGATCCGTCATTCTGCATCTGAATCACTCAAACCAGCATGTGATCCAGCAATTCAAGTAGGCACATCTCGTCTGAAGTCCGTTCCAAGCAGGACGTGAAGTGAATTCTCATCTAATAGCAAGTGAGCTGCAAACATTTCCCAAGAAACGAAATCAGCAGCTGTACTGGTAAATCAATCTCTGGCATTCAACTCCTCAAAAATTTATTACATTATCGGCTTGCTCAAATTTTACCAACAAGTGCAGTACCGTGTCTAATAACCTAGAGGGGGCAATAGAGAGAAAAAGAATGTAAAGAAAAAATGGGAGGAAACAAAACAAGACATTACAGGAAATTACAGTATTATACACAACATAATCTAGTAGGATCGAAGATTTGATCCCAGGTTGACCACCCGACCTTTTCTGTACCTTCACACCTCTAGACAAATCTTGGAATGCGTGGTATAATCAACAACTCCGTTCACCTCAAGGCGAAAAAAGGAACACTGCACAAAACAATGAGCAAAATTCTTCTAGATGGAATATCTTTTTTAACACATCTACATGGGATCTAAGCCTTGCCTTTCCTTTTAGCATCTGATGCCTGCATTAAATTCAATTCAGTCATGAAAAAGCAACAAGATTTAACATGGAATCATATAGCACCCAGAAAATCAGAGGTTTAACATCAGAAATGCTCCATGCAAGAGATACCTTATTCTGGAAAGTTCTCATAACCAATACGATTAGATCGCGTAACCTACAGAAGTATCACTTAATCAGATCTATGACTTTAACCTTTTGTCAACAAAAATGCATTAAACAGAAGGTTGGTAAGTGAGAGGGTAAAGTGGCAGTTGGCACCTAACATCGTTATCCTCATTATTTGGCTCTGTTATTCCCTGTGTATTAAATGGTAGATTTACACCCTCAGAACTTACTAATACAAACTGAGTAGTCCGTCCATTGGGAATTTTTGTCTGCAACAAAGAAATAAATATGGCAAAATCAAATAATATTTTTCAGGCACAATGTGTCAGCAATCATAAATACTAAGCCAACCAATGTGCATGTCGGAGAATGTACCTGTAGATTTGGTGAATATTTTTCTTCAATTACAACTTCATCCTTACGTCTGATGTTATCTTGATATCCAGTTCGTCCAAGCTTGATGTTAACTTGATATCCAGTTCGTCCAAGCATCAATGTTGCATGTTCCCGTTCATCAGGAAAATAACCCTGCTGTGCCAAAGAAGGCAGAATCAGCCTCGATTTTTGGACATTGTTTAATCAAACCTTTCATTTCGTTATGGGTAAAAATTGTTCATTACATCAGTGCAGAAGAATCACAGTCATTGCAGTCAGTTAACTAACTTGGTGTAAGAAAAATGGGTTATAGTGATCTTTTAATCCCATCTCAACAAAATCACAAACTATGAAACTCGGAATGTTTGCATGGGTTGCTCCCACTAGCAGAACCAGCTGATTGCCACGCAAACGTCGTTTAAGTGACTTCATCCATCTAGAGTGGCTTCCCCAAATCACTAGCTCTAGCAATATAGCTCAGTCATTGTTCAATGTACTTTATAGGAACTCCCCATGGTTTACCAAAATCAGGATTTTTTTTACTTTTTCACTCAAGTTTTTTGAACTGAAATATCGGTTGAGCCAAGACCAATTTAATTGAGCTTTGCTCCATAATTGAGGCAGTTCAATTTAATATCATCTTACTTCTAATGTACAAGAAATTTTGTTATGAAGCTAACAAGCCCAGCCAATTGAGGAAAATCATCTTACTTATAGTTTAGAAGCAATTTTGTTATCGAGCTAACGAACCGAAACGATTTCAAGCATATTCCAATCAATTTTGTACTGAGGCCATGAACAAGCTTTGTTGCCAGCCCTATTTGTCACCCTTCTATTGTAAGGAGTCCCCTTAATCAAACTAAGCAGTTGTTTAAGTCTAAGCTTCTAATTCAAAAGAAGCTGGGGGACTTTGTCTTCAACTTTAAGTGCTAACTCAGTAATTCATCAGACACAAAATGGAACAGCAGTAGATTGTAAACATGGAAGGTCACAAGTTACATTAACAATAATGCAAAACTTTCAAATATAATAGACAGTATCTTCAAGAAGCCTTCCAAGTGAACATTCTGTTATCTTCATAAGGCAGTACGTTTACTTATTGGTTCAGACAGATTGATGGGTAATAAATATTTCAAGACATACCAGGACAAAAACTTCAAAGTCGGCTCTCCCCCTTGAAATACACATATCAATGTCATTCTGCATATCTGGATCTGCAGAATACAGAATGAAAGTTTGGATAATTCTATAAAACTTATGAAGTGTAGGTGAAATGTGAGTATGCTAACAGTGCTGGTCTAGATTAAAGGAAAACTTCAGAAAAGGGGTATACACATTACCTCAACATTTCACAGACACAAAAGGTCATTCATGGTGAAATACAATAATCCTTATTTAAATCCCTATTTTCTAGAGAATCCAAAGAACCAAACCCACTTATCATGTGTGATGAGCCATGGAAGTCCACTAACTTTGTTGGTTATCAAGTTTGTGGATTTTTTTTTAAGAAATTGGTTTAGTGTATGGGTAAACACAAACATCGCCATCCTATTCAAGTTCCTTCTGATGTGCTCCTACAAGGCTTCCACTTTGAAATAGTGTATCAGAAACATCCATGCCACCTATCCATCAGGTGACTGTAAGTATGTAACTCATCAGTTAATAAAATGCGCTTTTCCCACAAGCATGTGCATATACCATTACCACAATCATTTAGTTTTTCTTTCCAAATAAACAGAACACACATAGAAATTTGAATAGCTCTAAATTTTAGAAGTCCTACCTTAGGAGGAGATATGCATAGAGGTAATATGCAACAATGAAAAAGACTAAAATGTTGTCTATAGCTAATTTCCTTTATTTAATGCTACCGAGGGATCAATTTATGAAGCATAAAAGAATCATCAGAAAGAACATTTTATGTAGATGAACCTACCATTTTACCAGCAGGATATATTTGACTACTAATTAGTAATGTCCAAGCACTTTGTAACATTTTGAAATACGCAAGTGAGAATATATCAATTACAATATGTTGATCCAATAAAATGTCCAAGCTCTGTAATGACTTTGTACCACTCATTTGAGAATTTCATTTATACAAAAAAGGTGGGAATCACGGCGCCCGGCGCACCCCCGGCTTCTCGGGAAAAAAATATTAGAGCAGAGCATGACTACTACAACGCATGCTATCAGCGATAGAGGCAGCAATATATGTAAACTTACCACAAGTTATCTTGATCTCATTGTTAGCAAACTCTCTCACCAGATTGCCCTACAATCAAGAGGAGCAAACTCATCAAACTCAAATACGAGCAAAGCAGATGAAACTAATTCAAAACTTTCAGCCTAACAAGTTTTATGTATCAGTGGTGCACATAATTCATTTAGGCCCATGTATCTTTACTCATATAAATTATTTGAGTTGGTGGTGATGGTCCGTCTACTATCCCACCTCTTCTACACCAAAGGTAACTTCCTGACTAGAGGGCTCATTTCTCGAAGATTACACTATCTTGTTTTATGCAAAATATGTCATGACTATTTTTACATTTTGCTGCTAGTAAGTTGCCTTGTTTTTTCTAACTCAAAGTCAGTTTTTGTGGCCATAGATTTGTATGGAGGCTGATGTGCCACATGATTAGATTTACTTTTTTATTCCCATTCAGCTAGTTAGGACAAGACTGCAAGTACAATCCTATCGTCTAGATGATGTAAATGACTACCTGCAAGCTCAAAAAGAACCATCAACGGAAATTAGCACATGCATTTATTGTGCAAACTATGACTCAAATAAATAAATAAAAAGAACAAAGAAATACACAGCTAAACAGCCTTTTGCATATAACTCAGATTGTTATAGGCTGATGCCTATATCAAATCAAGAAATAGCCTTTAAAGAATAGGGCTGTGGTATAGAAGCTGTTCAGCAGGCTATTGTTCGCACATTGATGCAACAGATGATGAAACAAAAAACAACAGAACAAGATCAGCCTATCAGGACACCAAGAATGTTAAAAATACTCAAACTAGTTTAAAACAATGGAAGGGAGAGAGTTAACACGTAGTTGAAGACATAAAACAGATGTAGCGAATACCAATAACAAGAGAAGCAACCAAATGCTTCAATACTTGAGGGTGACACATTTTCAACAGAAGGGCAGGTTCAAATCAAGATAGTGGTAAAAATGTAAATATAACAGATTACAAGGACATCATTTCAATAAGTACAGAGGAGAAACAGTCCTCCATAGTCTTGATCAATTTTAGTGTAAATTGCACTTCACCCAGGTATTTTTACCACAGTTGCAAAAAACAGTAGGTTTAACAAATAGTTTCACATAGCCTTAGTTGGAAGAGAAATATGCTGCAGAAAATCCCACTTCCATTAGCTTTTGTTATTTTCAAGGAATACTGCAAATGGGCCCCAATTGTCACCGGAAGAAAGAATATGTCCTAGGACAAACTTTCTGTCAAAAGCTGTTTTTAGCTTCCTCCATTTGCAAACAAGTGATGCTTCATAATGCGTTTGGTAACTTTTGAGACTTGACCACTATGAAAATAACCGTGTGCAGTGTGCGACATATGAAATTGCCCCTAAATTTTTATACTTGTGAATAACCTCGCGGCCATTATCATCCATGGGTGTGCAGTCTACAGCAAGAAGAGTGCCAACATCATCTGCAGTAACCACATAGTCATACATCGTAGCGCCTGAATTGCGAAACATATAGAAGTCGTCAGTAAAATCAAATTGTCTCTGAACATTATCACATGGTGCAGGACAAATTCACTTCTTACCTTCAATGGATTGCCTGGTTCCATTTTCAAGACAGCGAACCCACTGAAAACAACAACATTTCCAGATGAAAGTTTTATTTGCAGAATTTGAAAATTCACAGCAAAGATGAAGAACCACAATCCAGAGTAAGAGCACAACATACCTGGAAATTACAAAGCATAGTACCATTCGTAGGGTAACCACAGGCTCTTAATTGAAATCCTGGTCTAGGCTCACCGATAATTTGAAATCCCTCAATACCAGGTAACGGATCACCGATAATTTGAAATCCCTCAATACCTGGTATAGAAGTATTATATACCAGCGTGAAATTCTCCACCACGCTGCCTGGCCCCTCCGTCGCCGGGTGCAGCACGTCCAGCTGCGTAGGCACGGCCCTATTGATCTGAACCTTTTCTGCCTTTTTGAACAACCAACGACATGTCACAGAAGTGAAAATGGAGATGAACGCAAGCTATGGAAAAGGAGAAGGACAAATGTGCCGGGAGTGCACTTACCTGTTGTACCGATGAACACGCAATTTTGGTATACCCGTCCGTACTGGCTATCTCGTCAAGCCTATGGATTATACCCCGTATATCTGGTCTCTTCGCTGGGTTAGTGTCAATACACTCCATCCCTATCACAGTGCAAACTCGTACTTGTTCCAACTGTGTGTCTCCCTGTGATTTCTCCAATCTACTCCTCCAAATCTCAAGTACCTACGAAATTACAATCATGAGTTACCAGTTATGAAAAGGAGCAACATCTGTTTAATAGGAAATTGATGTGTTTAGTTTCCCCCATATTTGATGGTAATGCGCAAACAATATCAATTAGTAATTACGGTATCAAACTAACAACAACGATTCTCAAAAAAGGAAAGTGCACTGCCACTGTTCTAGTAATTCCATGCAAACTGTCCCTCACTCCATGCAAACTGCATTTCGATCTTCAGTCAAAACAAGTACTCTCTGCTTGTCACAGTATATGTCATTTTAAAATCTGGGTTAGTCAAATATTTTAAGACTTAACCACTAATTTAAAAATTTTATCAACAGATAAAAGTGATGGTTAAAATATAACCTTATATACTATATCAATATTTAAAACAACGTGTATGACATGGAGAGGTAGTAGAAAATAAAACGTAATGTTAGGTCTTCTTAAAGAAGACATTCATTTTTCCAACCAATGTGCGGTTTGCGCTATACAATGTGCTGGAAACCATAGTATAAATATTCTAGAATCTACCATTCCGAAATATACGATGCTACCCTGGCTGTAGTTTACATTCTTATATCCAGCATAAGTTTATGTTTTGAGATTCACATATTTTTATCGTCATTATTGTACCACACCCTTATTTCTTTCCTTAATAAAGCTAAACTTGCAATGTTGTCGTGTCTAGGATATGGTCAATATGGTTAGGATTAGACTGCTACTTAATCATGGATATATTTTCAATGTCTACTATGCATAAAAATTAATTAGTATAAAATAAATATAGATTAGTTCATCACAGAAGAGTACAATGCTACATAATACTATAGAGATACAAAATCTGTGAATCTCAAAGTATAAACTCACACTAGACCTAGGGATGTACATTACCAACAGGATTTATAATGGAACGGCAACATAAAATTGTCCTTACATCATCAACATCTGGATACCCCTTGTCTCCTGTCAATAACTCTATGATTATAATACCAAGACTGTATATGTCCGATTTGAATGTGATTCTTTTACCGTAGAACTCTGGTGCGAGGTATCCCCTGCATGAAAATTTATATCATCTGATTAACGAATCAGAAAACGGAATGCAACGCAATTTATAAATAAAAAATTGTTGAGCTTTCAGGAGTCTTAGCAGCTTACATTGTTCCAATTAGCTTTGAAGCAATAGCAGAGCTTTGCTTTTCATCAAAGCACCTTGATAGGCCAAAGTCAGTAATTTTTGGCATCATATTATAATCCAACAATATATTCTCAGGTTTTAGATCTAAGTGAATAATCCGGTGCCGGTGAAGATAATGTAGACCCTTGCAGATTCCGTTGATTATACGATAACATTTTCCCCATTCAGGTTCACGAGTCACATCTATGAAGGAAGAAGAGAAAGGCAGTTTACTATTTGAGATACTTGAAGTCCTTAATATCCAAATAGTAGATAATATGCGACATGGTAAGTAATTCCTATCGTATGGGTTGGATAGGTGTTAAACCGAATAATCTTTAATGAAGAAAATAAAGATGGAAAAGCATTATGTGCCATATGATCCTACCATTGATATAGTCACGTAGACTCCCGTTAGGTAGATACTCAAAGCAGATCAGTCTTTCTTGCACATCTGCCATAACAATTTTTCCATCATAGCTTTCCATTATCCCTTGTGTGTCGGCGCAGTATCCTAGAAATCGAACCACATATTTGTGCTTCGCCTTCATCAGACAATCAACCTCTTGGTGCAATTTCTCCTCATGCATATGCGTATTGGACAACCTCTTCACAGCGACCATTCCATTCTTTAGAATTCCCTGCAGTGACAAGACGCCGTGTTAGCATCAATTTGAGTTTTCGGATCAACCATGATCAACATCGAGGTAGCTGAGAGTCATCATACCTTGTAAACCACCGCAAACCCACCTCTGCCAATTACCCGATCATTGGAGAAACCATCTGTTATTTCTTCAAGAAGTGATAATGGTAGGGCTTTCGATTCTGCGCTTTCATCGGAAAGCATGGACTCCAGGTAACTTCGTGCAGCACTATGTTGTCGTTCCATTTGCAATTACAAACTGTGCGCAGCGACCTGGAAACAAGAGCAAGCTCATTGTCGCAAGGCTACTAGACCCAACTCGCTAATGACTCAAGTAATCATGAAAGACAGAATTACACAACGAAGATCACTCCATGTTTCGTAGACAGAAAAACTACCATAGCTAAGCTCTTATCCCCTTGAAGGGGAAATATGCCAAAATGACAATTCTCAATAAACTAGACATTTAGTATGAATCGGAGCAAGCATATCTCTTCCCTAGATACAACATGAAATTTTGAGAAAATTTTGTGTATGCAATCCGTACTTAATCAATTCTTGGATTAGCCATCCCAAATTGGGTACTTCTGTGTATACCATCAAAAAGAGTTGCACAGTAGCACTGGCCGTCTATGCAATTAGGGACTTGTTTGACCAAGTCAACCACTAAAGATAAACTTGAATTTTCTTTCATAATATTTCGCTGCTTCTTCATCTTCCCAACTATGTTGTCATATTCCCCATTTTCTTCTTTCTCAATTTGCTTTTCCCCAAATCAGTCAATGAAATAAATAGCTAGGGATGAAAAGGGACCGTATTCTTCACGACCATGGAGAGAACAGCTCCGGCTGTACACAACTCCAGGGACCCCTCAACGGCGAATTCTCCTCGCCGCAGCGGCGCGCCCCTGCGTCCCACCCGGTGAGCACCTCGTTGAGCCCCCGTACCAAGATAACGGACTGAACTCCAGCCCAAAGATGGTGCCACTGCGGCGAGCTTCCGAGAGGGTGGCGTCGCACCTCGAGCGGCGGCGCTGACGAACTCCAGCAGAACTCCACCTGCGTCCCGCACTGGCGTACTCCGATATGGCCTGCCTTCGGTGGGGATGCAACTCAATTTTTCATATATTTTTTATGACAAACGGGACTCAGCTGTTAGGAAGAAATCTTACAAAAGGTGTGACTAGAACTAAATATTTACCTAATTAGATTATACTTGTCTAATTAGGAGTGTGGCAAGACGTGGTAAAGTCTGGCAAGAAATCAAATAGCCCTTCATTGTCGTCGCAGCTCAGGAAGATAGATGAAATTCGTCAAGGATAGAAGAAAAAGGGAACAGCTCAGGGATCTCATGGTCTTTTCGCCAGGGCTTGGGGGCGTTCTCTTAGGTGATCCAACATGGGACCAAGCAAGAATTTGTTTCTAGATTTTTGCCAACGTGCCCAGATCACTGCTACCAGGCCTCTCGACACGATCAAGAAGCAGGTCCTAGAAGAGCTGCGGTGATGAAACATGCATATGGTCTATGGATTCAGAAGCAGACTCTGGAATCAAAGCTAAGCGACCATGCGGAGAAGAGCATTTGCAAGAGCAACCAACTTGACTATCTTGAGAAGATCCTTTCAAGGATAGAAGAAAATGGTGATTACCTAGAGAACTAAGCCCCGCCGCGTAGTGATGCTGAGTTTCAGATGTCGCCTGATTCGTAGTTGGGCAACGGATGATTTTAGAAGCCACCGAAAGGAGTGGGGATGTGGTATCAGGATGGGCACTTCTCGAGAGGTTAGATCGAAATCCCAAGGCACCGAAAGGAGTGGGAACGAAAACAAAGTAAAATATAACTTTTTCTCTTGGCCCCATCTTTATGCCTTTTGCCTATCCCATCTCCGGATGGCAATTTGGACCCGTTACCCATTTACCCGTCAGGTTTTATCCGTAAAAACATCCAGGTTTGGTAAGAAAAAATACCAATGGGCATGTTACTGGTAAAAAACTGTACCCGACGGGTCTGACGGGTATGGGTACGATAATAGCGAACCCGTACCTGTGTACCCATGGGCGGGTCTGATGAACTCTTGGCTGTGATTATGTGAATCTGTGGTGACTGCTGACTGCTGTGTGGACGGGTCGGGTATACCCGCGGGTCTATTTTACCCGGACGGGTAACGGGTTTGGATAAGATTTTTACCCGCGGGCAAATCTGAAGACGGGTTACGGTTCAGAGTTGAGGGGCCGGGTACGAGTTTGGTATGGCCAAACCCGTACCCGAACCCGGCGGGTGCCATCCGGAACCCCATCTTCTCATCCTCTATTGGTGGTAGATTCGTGCAATTAGGGGTTGTGGCGTCAATCCTCTTTTTTATTTGCCCCAATTTTTAATTTGTTGCGGCCATATCTCTCTTCATGTGGTGTTTTCATTTGCGTATTTTTCTAGCAGCACTGGAACATGGGAGCAAAACTAATCATTCGTAACTAAAGCCGGGACTCGGGTTGGGTCGTGCCGGCATGGCATGAGCACGGCGTGTCTTGGGCTAGAGCCTAGCCGTGCCGGCACGGCCCGCCGAACCCACCGTGCCGTGCCGACACGAGCACGCCACGGACAGAGCGGGAGGAGGAGGGCTAGCGAGGGAGGAGCGGGAGGAGGCCGGCGTGAGAGAAGGAGGACGGCCGGCGCGGTGCGGGAGGAAGAAGGTGAACCGGAGAAGGAGGAGGGCTAGCGCAGCCTGGGAGGAAGAGGGAGGAGGAGGGTTGGCTCGACGGCGGGACTGTGGGCGGGTCGACGTGGTGGCGGGACTGCGGGAGTTAGGGTTGGATGGAGGAGGAGGGTCAGCACGGCGACGGGACTGCAGGTGGGTCGGCACGTCGACGGGACTGTGGACGGGTCGGCAGGTCCGCGCGGCGGCAGGGCTGCGGGAGTTAGGGTTGGAGGGAGGAGGCGGGGGTAGGCCGTAGGGACTGGGCCAGACCGGCACAAGCACGGCCTGTAGCATCGTGCCGGGCCGTGCAGCCCATCAAACGCGATTCTAAGGCACAACCCGGCCCGAGCGATCGGATTATACCAGCCCAGCCCGTCTAGCGTTCGTGCCAAGCTGAACCGTGCACCATGCCGTGCCAGCTGGGCCTCGGGCTGGCACGGAAAAGCCCAACCCGAGTCTCACCTTTATTCGTACCCACGGTGTACCAGCAGCGTTCTCTGCGCCATCGCCATGGTCCACGGTGGAGCTTCGTGCTGGAGCGAACGAGAGCAAATAAGGCCTAGGGTGTGTCACGGTCACCTCCTTAATCGTAAAAAGATGGTCGCCAGTAAGAATCATGAAAAAGTTGGCCATTCCAAATGATTGGGTTACGGTAGCCTCCTGCTTTGGTACGTGGTAGTGGATCTTTGGTACGTGTATGTTGCATGATGCTTAGTGAAAATAAGTAAATAGTACGAACATCACGGAGCTCATACTTTGATTACGATCAAAACCTGATTAATTAGTCCAACATGGCCAGGGCAGCTTCCTTCTCAATTGCAACACAAGGAAATAGGAGCAGCAATTGATACAAATATCAGCAGGTACCACTCCACGTACAGCCTAGCTGGCTAGCTGTTGATCGAGTCAGTAAGCGACACCAGCGTCATCGTCTACTCTGTTGGTTTCCTCTTTTAGACTTTACAACCAAGAATGGGTGGTCAAACCGTGTGGCTGCTAGTCAAGCTAGCTGCCTGTCCTCCCGTGGCTTGGATCCGCACATATTCCCATCCCGTTCCTGTGATGCATGGGGGCGGCCGCTTGCTTTAACCGCACGTTTTGTCGATCTCTTCGTAACATAACACTTTGATTTTGATGATTGGAGATAAGCTCACCCTTCTATGACACTTCTTGCTAAAGGACACCGCGATACATTCCTGCTCTTTCTACGCGATACTGGTTAATTTGCGTCGATGTGGCAGTAAAATATCGTATTTACTATCTGTCGGTCGATTGCTTTTCGGTTCATCACAGTCAATCGTCTTCTGCAACTTTACGAGTTCACTGGATTGGTTAGAATTATAAAGTAGAGCCGCCGGCGATATGGAAGCAGTGATGATAGCGGAGTCGAGGGAAGAAAAACCTCATCAGAGTGATTAGGTGTTAAGAGTTTAAAAAGAAGGCTTGACACGACAGCAGTATTCGCCGAATACAATGGCCCAGAGCCGTGACGATGTGGAGGCGGCAACGTTAACGATGCTGAGATTATGCCAACTCAACAAACTCTGCAGATCGAACCTTTGAGTTGGGGAAAAAATTCCGAGTTAGGAAGGGAATTAACATAGGAAGCTGAGGTATTAAAAGAAGGACCCTAGCTATGTTAGGAATCCGTTGGTTCTGACGAAACCGGTGTTTAATTTCTTACCGCACGTTGATAGCATGCATGTTCCAGAAAGAAACAGCAAAATCCATGTGATCGATTAAAAGGTCATCGATGCGATGCTCCCCTCATACCAGAAGCCCAGAACTGAGCATGCACTGAGCCGACACGAAGCTTAATTACCTTAGATCTGAAGTAGGCAGGCAAAGTGACGAAAGGAGAAGCAGCATTGGAAAGCGGTCAGGAAAGATGAGCTCTGCACACAAAAAGGATGGACTTGACAGGACTAGAAATCAGATGTTGGATCAGACGCCAGATTCCAATCTTAGTATTGGATTGGAAGTTCGTTGAAACATTCTATTATATGATAAAAATATTTTATTAAAAAATATGTAATAAATTTTTTAATACCAATCTAATATGATATTTTTATATAATAAATCTCGTGCAAGAAAATATTTTTCTGTGCAACGAAAACAATTTTTATGTAATTGAAACTCATTCCATGAAATAGAGATATATAGCATTTTCCTTTCTCCTAGACCATATCAAAATCAGTAGGAAAACCTTTCTAGGAGGTAACCAAGTGTTCCACACTATCGTTGCGTCGTCTGCCGACAGCTTACAGATGCAATTCTCATTTTTGCCTATGTGGAACACAGTACGGTTCCTCCAAAATTTCTATAAAACCACTATGTACCAAATGAGGCCACACTGAGAATGGAAGATAAGACATCAACAGACACAATCATCTCTAATTCTCACTAGTATCACTCTAAAAATTTCACCCTTTGTAAATGTCTATAATCTATACACAATTACACAACAATAAAGAATCTTTATGCCCACAGATACCCCCAAAGAAAAGATTAAAGACCAAAAAGGTAAAACAAATGCAGCAGGAGTGCGTGCACGCTGCAAGGAGCAAAACAAAGAAAGGTAGGAAGAAAGAATGGACTATTTTTCTTCTCTCTTTTCCATCTTGCGCTGTCTTTTCGTCTCATTTCACCAGTTCAGCTGCATGTTGGACCGGTGGCACGTCGCTGTGGAGTTGTTAACGCGTGCATGCACCTTGATTTGATCATGGATCCGGGAGGACGAGGAGATTAGCTCACCAAGAAATTAGCAGCAGCAGCATCAGACGTGTCTGAGTTGCATTTGGTTTTTCTCCCACTTGCTGATTCCTTCTCGCTTTGCTTTCTCGAGGGCGCGCCCGGCCAAAGAGAAATGGCATTTTCGATGTTTGTCTCCAACCCAATGGCTGACTCGCCTGGCTCCTTGGACCCCTCGAGTAGCCGCCGGACGCAATGCGGATTAAGACACTGCGTCAGCATCATCGGCGCCGAAGGCGACAATGGCCTGCGGACCTCAGGGTAGGTGCGTCATGGTCAATGGCGAGGCCCACTAGTCAGTGTCAGTGAGGTCAAACTGGTCCGTGCCGGAGCGGGAGAGCACGCGGCGGGCGGTCCCGGAGCGGGAGACCGGGGCCGTCGAGCAGGCGGCGAGCGCGCGCTCGAGGGCGTCGACGACCTCGGTCATGGACGGGCGGTCGCACCCGAGGGGACCGACGCAGTCGGCGGCGAGGTAGCCGACGTAGGCGAGCGCCTCGGCCTCTTGGGGCGTCGGGGCGGGTAGGCGCGGGTCGAGCACGCGGGAGACGTCGTCGGCGAGGATGTGCGGTACGGTGAACTCGACGACGTTCTTGGGGGTCACGCTCTCGGCGTACCGCTGCACGACGCGGCAGCCGGACATGAGCTCCAGGAGCACCACGCCGAAGCTGTACACGTCGCTCTTGTCGGTCAGGTGCTGCAGCCGGTAGTACTCCGGGTCCATGTAGCCCACCGTGCCGCCGGTGTAGAGCGGCTGCGGCGGATTGTTGTTGTCCTCGCAGCACTCGCCGGCGGCGGGGGGCTCCAGGATGGAGGACAGCCCGAAGTCGGCGATCTTGGCCGTCCACGAGTCGTCGAGGAGGATGTTGGCCGACTTGACGTCGCGGTGGATGATGGGCGGCACGGCGTAGACGTGCATGTACTCGATGCCGCGCGCGGCATCGAGCGCGATGGTGAGGCGGCCGCGCCACGACAGCACCGGCGGCGCCATGGGGCTGCGGTCGTGGAGCTGGTCGTGGAGGGTGCCGTTGATCATGAACTCGTACACGAGCACCCGCTCGCCGGACTCCGCGCAGCACCCGAGCAGGCACACGATGTTCTTGTGGTTGGCGCGCGCGAGCGCGATCAGCTCCGAGTGGAACGCCGTCTCGCGGTCGCGGCGGCGCGCCGGCCGCGCCGAGCTCGACGACTTCGTCGAGTGGTCCTCGGCCCGCTTGATCGCGACCTCGCGCCCGTCGGGGAGCGTGCCGCGGTACACCGACCCGAAGCTCCCGGACCCGATCCGCCGGCCGTCGGCGAACCCCTCCGTCGCCGCGTGCAGCACGTCCAGCGTGAAATGCTCCACCACGCTGCCCGGCCCCTTGCTCCTGCTCGACCCAAGCCGCGGCGGCATCAGCGACTGCAGCGTGTCCTGCTGATTCGGTCCGTTCTTGGGGCGGCACCGGCGGCGATACCATAGGAACAGCGCGAACTGCAATGCCACCACCAGCACAAGGAAAGCAGCGGCCGCGACGGCGATCCAGATGATCTTTCTCCTGCTGCTGCCGCTGGTCTTTCCGGGGGTCACGGCCGCCTTGGGGCTCGCGACGTTGAGCTCGAAGGCGCAGTCCACGCAGATGCAGCGGCCGCCGGCGCAGAGGTTGGCCGAGCCCGGCAAGACGCCGCATTGGCACGAGGACATGAGCACGCAGGGGCCCGGCAGGACGCGGTCGAAGACGAGGCGGTTGGTGGCGTTGAACTCGCCGCCTCCCCAGCACACCAGGGAGTAATTCGCGATGAGGACGCCGCAGAATGCGCTGCCCTGCGCCTGGACGTCGATGTACTGCAAGTCGGCGAGCGTGCCCGGCGGCGCGGCCACGCCGTCCCCGAAGCAGCGGATGGTGCCGTTCGTGCGCAGCCCGCAGACGCCGCTCTCGCCCAATGCCAGCGCCGCGTACCCGCTGGTCGTGTTCTCGCCGTTCAGCGCCGGCGCGCCGCTGCCCCAGCACGAGAGTCCCCCGCTCGTGGACAGCGCGCACGCGCGCTGGCCGCACGCGGCGACCACGTCGTAGCTTCCGCCCCGCGGCGCGGCGCGGACGGCCTCCATCTCCGTGCCGTTCCCGAAGCACCGGATAGGCGTCGGCGGCCCCGCGACGATGCCGCACACGTAGCCCTCCCCCACGGCGACGGCGACGAATCGGAGGCCGGCGGGGATGACCAGCCCGCGCCAGCGCCAGCAATGGAGCTCGCCGCCGGCGAGCACCCCGCAGACGCGGTACCCGTTGGAGGCCAGCGCCCGGATCGGCGGGCCGAGGTACACCCTCTTGGACCTTCCCCCCTCCGTCCCGTTCTTGGACAGGTCCCACCACCGCATGGCGACGGCGTCGGCGCGCGCGGAGGACGGCCCCCACGGCGCAGAGGAAGTCCTCCCCGCCGGCGAGCGCGGAGAAGGGGTGCGTGGACGGGTACGTCTCCTGGCGCTCGTGGTCGCCCCCCGCCGCCGTGCAGTTCAAATCAAGGAGCAGCGGGGGTCGCCGCGGAGGGCAGCAGCCCGCACACTATGGTCGTGTCGTCGGCCTTGGCCATGGCGAATGTCGCGAGCGTGGACGCGGCCCCGGACCGCACCAGGAGCAGCGACACGAGCAAGGGAAAGACGAGGCTTTGGCGTCCATGGAGGCGAGGCTGCCGCATCGAAGCGGGCACGCGAAGGAGGAGGAAGAAGAGAAGCAGAGTAGGAGGCGGGTGGACATGGACATGGTAAGGCAGCTAACCAAGCAAGTGTGAAGGATTTGGTCTCCTGGCTCGCTTCAATGTACTTCTTCTAGTGTGCTGACTGCCATTTCACTGCAGGATTTTTGCTGCTAACTTTTGCATCAAGTGACAACTTAGCTAAAGATGATAGCAAAGTGTGAAATGAGATGAGGGAGATGATAATGCAAGACAGGATTACACATAGGACTGTAGATGCATGTGAGAACTATGTTGTTGATTTGGCTGCTGCTTCCTGTAGGATGTGTCATCCTGGGAAAAACTACTTAGCACCATCTAATTAATTAATAACAAGATTGATTCCAGAGGAGAAAAGTGTAGGTGCCCTTTTCATCTCTGTACATCGAGATCGATACAATTCTGGACAAATGAAAGTGCCTTCTCACTTGCCACCGGATTTTTTTTCTTTCTTCTTAAAAGATAAAAGAAAACACTTTGAGGGTGAGTGATGAGCCGATTAGCCCGCGCCCACTCAGTGAGGATAGGCATTTGCTAATGAATCATGCCTGACTTTTTTTATCCTGAGTCTTTTTAATATTGTAGGCGTGCAGATAATTTGTCTAGGGAACAGCTCAAGGGCACACGTCTCACACCATATTCAGATGTAGGGTCCATAAAAAAGGAAGAATGTTTAACTTATCTATACGGCACCGAAGTAATCCTATTTAGTTTAGTCTCACGTTTTTTCCTGTGTAATGTAAACCGATTTCTTGCAGGTACACACTAAAAACTCCAATGCAGGTTTTACAGGTGCATTAAGAGGTGCGCACTGGGAGCATATAATCCGCGTTCACGAAAAAACAGAGATTTCATAAGACTAAATGGAAGCACCATGCAATCTAAACTTTCGGTGGTTATATAATTGGTAATCGGATGAAGATCTAAAAAGTTAGAGTATTGTGTATTCTAGGTCCTCAAACTATTTCAGAGGTGTCACGTAGGTCCTCAAACTATAAAAATCGTCATCTAGGTCCTCGAAGTTCAGTAAGTGTTCCATCCAGATCCAAAACATGCTCAATCCCGTCTAACCGGTAGTTGTTGATGATAATGGCGAGCCCCTGTCCGACGTGGCAACGCTCAACGGCGCTAGGTGGCCGGTTAGACGGGGTTGAGCATGTTTTGGACCTGGATGGAACACTTACTGAACTTCGAGGACCTAGATGACGATTTTTATAGTTCGAGGACCTACGTGACACCTCTGAATAGTTTGAGGACCTAAAATACACAATACTCAAAAAGTTACAAAAAATTTCAAAAAACATATGGTACATTGACCAGATCCAAGGCTCGGCACCTTGGGTGGCCGGCTCACATGGTGGCGATGTCGGGTGGCCTTGGCCTTACAGGCGGCAGCCCCTCATTGCGTCGGGGTGGCTCCTCAGGCTGACGCTTCAAGTGTTTCCATGGTCGACGGCCATGCGGACGGCACGGTGGTCTTGGTTTGAGGGCAGCAGCGGCAACCACTCGTGGTGCGGATGTGAGGACGTGGGTTCAGGTAGTGGTGAGGTAATGCGTTCCGGCCGAAAGGCCTGTTCTGATTCTTGGGCCGGAACCGGCAATGGCGAGCCCTTGGGTATCATTCAACTCTATGGAGGTGTTGTTTGGGAGCTGCAGCACCTCATCCTTCTCAGGTTTTGTGTTTCTCGGATTTGGGTCTTCCTGGATTGGATGATGGCACCATTCCTGCGTCATTGCCTCCTTGAAGGCATCCTCTCGGAGCCCTGTCCCCCGTGTGGGCTGGGTGACATCAGCTGGGGGACCAGTGATGGGCTTGCGTAGATGCCGGGGCGGCGGCCCCAGAAATCTTGGCAGAGTGTTTTGTGTGGTGATGATGACGGATCACGAGCGGTGCCTTTGCGTGAAGCTTTTTGCTAAAATTGGAGGTGCCTTATCATCATTGTGTGTCTCTCTATGGTGGTTTAGCTAGCGTGGACTTGGCTGGCTGTGTTGTGGTGTTTGGCCCTTCAGTTTTTTACGGTGACAAAGTCGGAGTCACCAGATCGCGCACATAAAGGTGATGACGATGACATCATGGTCAGTGTTCACTATGTGGGGCTTCTAGTGGCGCATGTTAAGTTCGGTTTGCTTGTGCTATCATGGTTGGATGGCCCAGCGATGCTCTTCGTCTATGTTTGCTAGGTTGTGAGGCCGTTGTAAATTATAGTTTTAGCCTAATTTTTTTCTAATTAATTGATAATTTTTTCTTCTATAAACAGATCAGCAGAACTCCTGTTTGCTTTGCCAAAAAGAAAAGAAAAACTGAAAATCGAGCAGATCACTTTGTATGCATGCTAGTGCGAGCTAGATTTCTCCCTCCCCTCCTTGCAGATAGTGTTCAGCTTTGTCTGGTCTAGTACTTTGGCGACACAAGTTTGAACTTGCAAAGGTTATTAATATTCTGATCAAATCAAACATAATGGGAGGGAGGAAAACATGGCCATGGACCACGTGAACGAAGCTGCAGATCGTGTTCAACTTTGTTCGGTTCAGTACGTTCAAAGCTGTAGTAATCAAACATAATGTTGTAGGAAAATTACGTGGTCATGGACCACTTGAACAAAGCTGCTTGATCACTGACTGCTAGCTGCACGTGGCCAGACTCTACATGGCAGCACAATAAATACAAACTACGATCAATATGACTTAATTGTGTACTTGTGTTGGTGACAGGTAAAGTGTTCAGTCGGACACTACTGCAAGAAACGTCCCTTCTCCCCCAGCTCGCTCTCCGTCTCAGGCGCCTATGGATAATCGGACAACCTGACTGCAAGCAACTGCGAATAATGCCACTGATTTGTTCAAGAGCTACAGAAAAGCTACAAAAATCCTACAGCGACTAGATGGACTCCAAGACATACTTATACCATCTCCTGATCGCCTAATCGAAAGTGGACGGCCCAGATCGATCACTACATTGAAGACAACTTTTTCAGGGATCATCAATAACAACTTGCTACAGTAGCAAACAGAGATGTTGAACGCCGGCGAAGAGATGGACGAGAAATGCATATACCACTATGGGCCGTCGGTTTTGTTATGGGCCCGTGATTATATGGCGCTTACGCTAATCAGGCGAGTTGTTTTGTTCTCCATTTTTGCTTCTCCCAATTTGGGTGGTTGTACGGCTCTCAAGATATATGTTGCATTCGCAACTTTCCGGGAAAAAACATAATGTATAAGTCATTTGTAAAACATTGTAAAGAAATGTTATTTTTTTCTTTTTTTATGGGATGAAAAAATGGTTATTCAACAAGAATTATCCGGGGTGAGACGGCTGCGCTGTCGGGTTCGGTAAGGTGGACGGGTCTATTGGCTACTCACCATAGTGTTCCAACAGTTTCGAGTGTCTGATTCCATTTGGTTTGTATCTTGTACAGGAGTATGATAGTCTGGCCTAGCTACATTTGATCGTCAGGTCGATCCTTTTGTGGCCAAATTACATCCATTAGGCTCGAGGAAAAGATAGATGGATGGGATGACACATTGACACTAACCCTAATCAAATCATTGTTATGCCACTGCTCTGCATGGGATACTGATCTTGACTCTAGAGTTAACTCCAAGCTCCATTTGGTGGATTTTGCACTGATCACGAATATTCGTGTCCCCGGTCGTTTTACTTTTCGCGTATCGTTCGATACTTCTGGCGCTTTCGATAATGATCACAAAGAAAGCTAGTGTCAATCTCCTATTGTTTAGCTTTATTAAATAAATATTAGGGGCCTATTAGGCCTCTTGTTTTTATTTCTATTTTCTTTTTTTGCGTAACATTTACTTGTGTCGTTAGCCATGGTTACACAAGGCGATGTTGTGACAATGCAATTGAGGATATGAAAATGTGTATAACATATCAATATATTCCGACCTAGCTTTATTGGGGACTTCAACTTATGTTTTTTCTTTCATTTCCTTTTGAGCATTTTTCAGATTCATCTTAGCTAGATTCCCATGTGATGGTTTGCCATACTGTGCAAGAATTCATGTGGAAATCAATCCCATACCAGCATTCTATTTTCTCAATTGATCACTCTTTTTGGGCGATTCAATCATGGGAAAATTCCATTGTTCTCACTACCTACTTCAAAAGGAAAAATAGCATGGGAGCCAGAACAGAATGTTAGTTGTTCACTTGTTAGGTCGAACATTTGGCCAGACAAATCTTTGAGAGAATCAGAGAATGTGCTCATGCCATTATTAGCTACTGACTAGAAACCAAACCAGGCTGGAATGAGGAGGCCGGTGCACCTCAAAAGGTATACCTTTTCCTTTTTCTTTTGGGAAATTTAAAATACATTAGCTTCAAAAGCTTGACATAATACTTGACTGAAGTCTGAACCCGTTTTAACCCTTTTTTTCTATTTCTTCAGGTAAAGCATACCTGACGGTTGGATTTATCAGGCAAAAGCAAAAGCTCCAAAGCATCTTTTGCGTTCCAACATTCTGTTTGCATTCGGATAGATTTGAAACAAACTAATCTCTAGCACCTCATGTCAGGTGTGCAACATAGACAATTCAGGCCCATGTTGCACTTGTTCAGGTACTACAGAACGAAGTAGCAAGTACATCGGAACACAGATCCCGTGTGATGCAGGTGTTACTGCATTGTGCGAATGTTTGGACACCTTCAGTGGCTTTCTTTCGGAGTTAGCTTCTACCACTAGCCAATAAATAAAACTCACTGAATCAAATGACTAATACTATATATCAACACCAAAATCATACACACTGTGGCAAGGCGCACAGCCCATACATCAGGTTGTCTAGTTGGCATGGCTCATAGGAGCCCACAGAATCTACACCCTTGGTTGGAACTTGGAAGTATCAATGAAACAAATTGGCCAGACTGGCCTTCTGGCACCTGTGATGGTAGCAGGTAATGCACACTACACCAAAGGTTTAGCACATCTCAACAGTTTAATGAAGTTGTGGTTACATATTTCCCTTCCTTTTTATGTAGACATATTTTCGTTTAGACTAATGTGCATGGCTCTGCTACATCTGCCACGGAGGCAAGAGTTAGGCAAAAAAATCGCATTCCCTTGCACAAAGCCGCATTTGATCTGTCTACAAAACTAGCATCAACAAGTGTAGACTGCTTCATGATATCATCTTGTAATATAGTTAAAAACAATGTGTAGGTTGCCTCTGTGCAGATGACACGGTTTAATTTGCCTGGAGTAAAGCACAAAATGATGTTCAAAAGATTGATTAGCAAATCAAGTTGCTGCCTTCCCGAAAAGAAACAAAATTCTTCAGCTATGCAGACTCCAGATTGTGTGAACAACAAAAGAAAAAGTACAAAACGAAGGAACAAACAAGTTAGACTAAGCCAGAAAGGCGAGCCGTTTTGAGAGCGTAGGAGACACCCTTTTCTTCTTCCAGGTCGAAAGGCCACCAACCTCATCACCGGTCTACATCACCACTATAGATGAGCAAGACAAATGGCAATCCGACAGATCCATACAAATCATGTTTGCACAGCGACATGGAAAATTTGTCAGTAGAGTGTAGCCATCGGTGAAGCTGAATAAGCAACCGTTGCCTTGTGCATCACGTGTAGGAGAACTGGAGAAAGAACTGCTTTCTTCTATGGGTATTGCGCTGCACATCATTCCATGGGCATTGCCACACTGGGTCTTTGTGTGTGCTCGATTTGATGTCCTATTTGGTCGGCAGGATTATTCGTGTTCCTCAGATCAGTAAGTCATGTCCCTAACAGTTCTTGGCGCAGACAGAATCCTTAGTAGTGAGATGATGATACCTTTATTCCTTTCTTCTGAAACTTGGCAAAGAAATTCTTCACTTTTAATGAATGTGATGAGCCTAGCGTCGCAGGCACCCAATGATACGCTTGTGCTTCATTCCATCATCAAAGATATAAAAAACCTGGTGATAACAAAAGAAATGTCATTAAAGGAAAATATTCAAATTGAGATGCTTCTTTTTCTAAGTGAATACAGATTTATATGAATGAAAGGCTCTAGATAAGTAACTTTACCAGCTTATTCCAGGCAGGAAAAAGCAAATAAACAGCTGGTAGTTCAAACTTCAAACTACTCACAAAGTTATGAACTCAATACTACTGAATAGACAGATTTAGCATTACAAGCCAAACTAGAAGAAGAAATGTAGACACGTGTAAACCGAAGTTTCTGCTACAAGTTGGACACATGCATAGAGGTTCCTACAAAGCAGATTGAAATATATAGTAACAAGCAGATATTGTAGGATTGCCTTCACATGGTTTAGAACCACAGTGGAGATCCATACAATTAAACGTTAGTCTAATGGAGCAAACCAGCTGACAGACAGTACAGGAATTATTCATGTATGAAAGTCTTGATCAGGCAGATCGGCAAAGTTAGAGATCATACAACAAATGCATGTAATTTGGTGATAAAAGTCTCGAACCTGATGTTACTACTGTGATGAAGGATCGAGCACATGCCCCACGAAGATTACTGTAGCAGACACTTCCTCCCGAATGACAAAGAAGAAGGGGTGGTCGGCAATGAAGTGCTCTGTTGGTAAAGGCTTCCCCATACTCTTCTTCAGAGAAATTTCTTCCATCTCATTATCATTAACCTCCAAAACAGCTTTATGAAGTACATCAGATAGAAACAAAGGCTCCTTTGTGTCATCTTCCTTGACCATATCTTTGAAATCTGCATCACGTAGGAATGGCAATTCAAGACCCATATCTTTCAAAAACTCCTGCATGTCTATCTGAAAAGATATCGTGAACTTGGGCACCCCAATACCCACATGGTGCTTCTCTGTCGGTAAATGTTGTTCTAAGAACGTTGGTTCAGAGAAAATCTTCTTGGTTAATTCAAACAGTCCATCATGAGCATCTGGGAGGAAAATGTACATGGAAAACTTCCGTTCATTCTTTCCTTGCTTGTAAGGAAGTTTAATAACTTTGAACCCGTTGTGCACAGCAAAAAGACGAGTTCGGTCATACTCTACAAAAGGAACTTCGACAGATGCTCCATCCAGACAGTAGAATTTTTGTTCAGTAGATTTCCCTGTATCAGACCTATCCAGCCATTTGCCCTTAAAATACAGCGCACTACCTAGTAGAAGCCCTGTATACTTGTCAATTAATCCATCCAGAAGGAGTGAGGTAATGGTTTGTTTTGTGGATTTGTTGACCCATGAGTTAATTTCCTCAGCAGCATCTTCTGGCTTCAAAGATCATGAACAGTTTTAAGTAAATACCAAAATTAAGAATCCCAAAGTATCTCAACAGCTCAACTAGGCATACATTACGAGATTAGTCCGTAACCAAGTTTCTTTTTTTACAAAAAGATATTAGTATCTTTACTGTTCAAATTCAGAATAAATCAAGAAGAAATCTTCAATAGGATCTTACGGTATCAACCCCAAAATATACTAGCATTACTTTTACACTGCAAAAGTGGTATGAAGTGCCTCTCTGCTGCAAGTTCTCTGACGCACATTAACATTTCTATTACAGCAAAGAAGTGAATAGGGCGCATAAGCAAATGACAGTGGTATCCATCACCAAAAATAATCAGGTGCCTCATGAATAAAAAAGCTGAGTCCGGTCAAACAGCCATCAACAAAAATCGAGATGTTTCACTACACTAACTCATGGTGCAAGCATGTCTTCGAGCACTTTATGAACATAGTCTCTTTTTTTTTGCGAGAAGATGAACATAGTCTCTAATTACGATTATAGTAAAGTTCTTGGAAGAAATAAGCCATATGACATACCGTGTTCCTGAAGTCGGCCGTCTTGGCCGCTGAGCCGTATAAGCCACCCGCAGCCTCCACGAACTCCGGCGAGAGCCTCGTCGAAGCGTCGGCCCAGACGCCGCACGCGAACGCGAGCCGCGGGGCCCCCAGACGCCGCCCGGTCCCTGATCACGCGCTTTACCACGCGCGACGCCACGTTGGCCGCGTCGGCGGCGGCGCCCCTGCCGCCGCTGCCGCCGCAGCCCAGCGTGGCGAGCATCTGCCTCCGGGTCGCGCCGCGCGCGCCGGCGGCAGCGAGGGAGAGCGCAGCGTGGACGCCCGCGGGGGACACCGCGGCGTTGCCGGTGCCCGCGGCGGCGAGGACGCGGCCGGCCAGGGGCAGGTAGAACGCGCGCTGCGCGGCGTCGAGGGCCTCCTCCCATGGCCGCGTCGGCAACGGGGCCGGGACGTCGGGCACCGGAGAGTCGGGCACTGGCACTGGCGCTGGCGCGGGGGAGGAGGAGGAAGGGTGGGGCTTGGGGGCGGACCTCCGGCGGAGGGCTCGCGGGAGGGAGGAGAGCTGCCGCATTTTGGGATGGAGAGAAGCCTGTGTCGCTCTCGGTCACCGGGCAGGGGTTTAGGGTTCAAGGATGAAAGTGATCTTCGTGGGCCGATATGGGCCCATCTTCAGCATGGCCTTCAGCTAAACGAATCAGCCATATGCAGTATTCGGACCGCGTGCGCCGACGTCGCCTCCCGTTCTTCCTCAGGGCCTACCTCTCTTTTTTTCTTTTCCTCCTTCCTTTTCGATTTTCTCCTGCACCGTCTCCTCGCCATGATTTTCATCACACTGTCTGTCGTCTCATTTTTTTCCCAACGTGACGTTACCAACACAACCTCCATCTCTGATCTTCGCTTCCATTCCCAGGCCTGTCGCCTTCCGATCGTGTTAAAATCACGCGTCGCAACAGCTAGGGGTTTACTCTCGCGACCGCCATAGATGCCAGCGTCAGCGCCTCCTCTTCCCTTCTCAATCTATGACATCTCTCATGCCCCTTTGTCATCGCTAGCACCGCCTATGTTGGTTATTTTCATTTTGCAGGGTGGGGAAGGGGGTTTCTCATTTTTTTTGTTCAAACACTCAATTTCATCTAGTGGAGAGCTTGTTCATGTGGCTGTGAGCTTGATTTGTGGGTTGAAAGCTTGATTTTGGGAGGTTGAAGCTCGACTTGAGAGATTAAAAACTTGTTTTTTAATTGAAAGCTTGATTTTGGGAGTTAGTAGACTTAATTTTGGGTTAAAAGTTGAGTTTTCCGGGGTTGGAAGCTATACATTTCTGCTAAAAAGCTGTTTTCTGTTTTGTTTTTTTCATAGGCTCCGGTGGCCGGTGCCGGAGCGGGAGGTTGAAAGAGGCAAAGGAACAGACCGGGCGCGTCGTGTGTATATAGGAGCTTGGGAAGACGACGTGCGGGATTGGGCATCTGACCGCATGGAGCACCCGCACGGTGAACCATTTCTTGTGAAATAGGAGTTCGTAATTCATCTATATCTGTAATATTAATATATAATATATATCAATAATTATAGAAAAGGAGAAGTTTGGAAGATCCGGGAGATCCTGACCCTCAATCAAATCCACAAAATGTTGAGCACAGAAGCGCATATCGGTTGGACATAGTCTCCACAAAATATTTATATGATTGAATTCCAAATATATGTACATATTATGAGCACAGAAGAACGAAGTATACGTACGCATAAAGTTGCATGCATGGAGATACCTAATAATCTCACGAGTTTTTAGGTATGTATTCTCAGCGCGTCATTTATTTTGGAAGGTATATATAAGTTGAGAATCCTGTCTAAGGAATCTACTATAATCCTGTCTAAGGTACTATGTCGATCAAAGATCGATCAGTACTGCTGTGTACGCAATCTTTGTAGCTTAACTAACAGGATTGGTAGTCGATCAATTCAACGCACTAATCTAGGGATTTCTGATACGTTGCACCGTATGCACGAGCTTCGAGCTGTATATATAGCAGGCCAAATCACGCCAATCTTCCTCACACCAAGAGAGAAACCACTGCATGCAATCTTCTCCTGCATCTTGCCTTCGTTGGCGGGCTTCTCGGTCGTTCTCCTGCTCCAATGGCCTCCATGTTGACTAAGGCTGCCATCCTCCTGCTCTTCGTTGCCGCTCTTCTCTGCCACATCCATGGAGGTACACACATAAACTGATGAACATGTACACCTGTAGATAATACAATCTCGATATTTTTTATTCATTGTTTGATCGATTTTATTGTGCATGGATGCAGGTGAAGCGGCTAATGACAACGAACCATGCCAGCTGTCGGACATCCACATCTCGACGGTGGCGACGGGGAAGGTCGTCGGCGGGAAGCCGGAGCGTGTTGTGACGGTGGACAATCAGTGCTCATGCCCGCAGGATGACGTGGTGGTGTACTGCCCGGACGGCCTGGCTAGCGCGGAGGCCGTGGACAGGACCAAGATCCACGTCGTGGACGCGAAGGAGGGCATGTGCCTCGTCGACAACGGCTGGCCTATCGCCAAGGGGTCGCCGGTGAGCTTCACGTACGCGTCCAGCACGCCGCTCGACTTCACTTTGTATAACGCCACGCCGCGCTGCTGATCCGGCGAGTCTTCTTGCCTAGCTAGCTAGGGGTAGGCATTCACGTACCTGAGCTAGGTTCGATGTCGCAGTGCTGGATGATAAAAATAAATTACTTCCAAACGGCAGCATGTTAATTTGATTTATGATTTGAACTCCAAATGGTATCATGTTTTCCGCTATAGTAAATTGCTCTTGGAACCACCTTTTTTTCGTCACTTGTACCAACTATACACTTGCCAGCAAAGCCAATTTTTTTGTATGTTCATAAAATGCATGAGGTATGTAGAGACAAAGAATCTACATTGTTAACCCATCAATTGTAATTGTCAATGTGAAGCGACTCTCTCTTTCCAAATTGCTAATCGCATGGTGCTCCAGCTGTAATACTTAGTCGGCAGCGAGCTGATCTACTTCCAGACCGCAGACTGCAGCGTGCTCCTACTCTATGACGTCTCCCAAACCGTCGACGTCATGCGCTACTGCATGCATACATCATGATCACATCATGTATGTCGGGGCTTGAGTGATCTTGAGCAGCTTCAGAACGCGTCTTATCATCATGTAGAACTTTTAGAATAACCACAGAGAAATCGGCATATGAATTGGTTTCTAGGAGAAAAACGACTACGTACATACGTGGGTATGGACTGCAAATCTTGCATCAATGTTTGATCTGTTGTGCGTACGTATTAATTGCTTTGAGTATGTACGTACGTGTTTTCTGTCGTGACATAGGAGGTTTCCGAGTTGTTTGCAGTGGACGTTTTTGAGCCATCGATGGGGACATAGAAGGCTATGATCTTATTTTATAGTCTTTTACTAGAATTAACGTGAACGTTCGAAAGGAGCCTCTAGTTAGGAAATATATAGTTAGTTACTTTATATATGCATTGATCATTTTAGTAAGCATTTGATCGCTACTTCTGTATGCTAAGATTTGTGGGACACATTGCTTTTGAGTGTAATGTTGCTTGGCAACTGCAGCCCCGTATGTTTGGGCTATGGTTGTTCCAGAAATAGCTGTGGGTTAGCTATACTGGGGAAGCGGCTGCGGTGAAGGACGTCGTTGGTAACATAGCTGTTAGAATAGTTATAAGCTGATGATTTAAGTAGAAATGTTTTAAAATACCCCTAGATTAGGAGAGCCTGCGAATTCACTGATTTAGTTGTAAATGACTGATTCAGGAATTGAATTAGCATGTATTAGTTGTTTAGAGAAGAAATTGAATTATGTAAACTGAATTCCAGCATACACTACTTTACATTGATCGATAGATCATAGAATTAACTGTTCATACAATAAAAGCACAATACAAACATTAATGTAAGCTTCCAATGAGAACTACACTGAATGGTCACATTTGTACATACACCAATCAACAGCTACATATACATCTCTGAACAACAAAACTTGCATGATAAACAAACAATTTCTGCACTGGAAATTGACTTTCATATAAATCTATTGACAAAATCTGCCCAACTACATGTTCAAAGAACAAAATTTGCAGAAAAAACAAACAAACAAAATCTACTCCCATGTGCTGCAGCAAGCCAGATCTAGAGATGATCCGGGGGGGTGGGGGGGGGGAGGGGAGGGGGATGGTGGGGTGGATGTCGGGACTGGTGGTGAGGTCTAGGCTAGCGATGGGGACGTTGGCTATGGTCAAGGGAGGTCGGAGGAGGTCCGTGGTCGTTGCTTCTAGATGGTGCAGGTGGAGATGGTCAAGGCGGCGGGTGGAGATGGTTGAGATGGTGTCTAGTGGCGACATGTGGTCGACGGTGTTTGGCTGGTGTAGGTCGCAGGGTTTTGGCCGTGAGTGTTGGAAATATGCCTAGAGGCAATAATAAAGTTGTTATTATTCTATTTTCATGTTCATGATTAAGTTTATGTTCTATGCTAAAATTGCATTGGTTCTTGAATATGAGATTCAGAGGAAAACCTAATTGCATGTGTGGAATAATAAACACCATTCAGATCCCTAGTCAGGCCTCTGGACTAGCTCATGTATTGTTGATGATCTTGTTTTCCTGATCATGGGCATTGTTAATGTAACAAGGATGCCGGCAATAATGGGAACACATTGTTAGGGTAACAATGGTGTTGGATAGACCCCTTATGAGATACTGCGAGATCACTTCGTCCATATGTTGTCAGTATCTTCTCATGATGTGTTAACGTTTACTTGCGTCCTTAGACCATGAGAATATCATAGACCCGGATACCGGATGGTTGCTTTGGGGTCATCAAACGTTACGCCGTAACTGGGTAATTATAAAGGTGACTTCCAGGTACACCAGAAAGTATATCGTGGTTCTAGATATGTCAAGACTGGGATTTGCCCATCCGGCGATGGAGAGATACACTCTGGGCCCACTCGGTATTACGGTGTCCAGCATCGCCTAGCCAGGTATTGTGACTAAAAGGTTAGTCACGGGGATACCGGAATACGGAAACGAGAAAAGAGTACAAACCGGTAACGAGGATAACTAGGTATGGTGATCAAGGAGTTGATCACAGGGATACCGTCAAAGTCTCGCCTCGGGTTGTGTAATGTATCGTGAGGCAAAAGGAATTGTATGCGACAATACAAGGTTTGCTCGATAAAGATCTTCGATGATATGTGGGAGTCGTTATGGGTGTCCAGATCCCGCTGACGATTATTGACCGAAAGGTATTCCGGACATGTCCACATATACTCGAACCTATAGGGTCACACGCTTAACGTTTTAGCGACATTTAGGAATGCTACGATTTATAGAGAACGAGAGAGAAGGGTTCCGAAAGTGTTTCGGATGATCTCGAAAGTGTTCCGGGAGGTCCCGGATGGTTCCGGTGATGTCCGAAAGTGTTCTGGAAGGTTCTAGAAGGTTCTAGAAGGTTCTGGAAGGTTCTAGAAGGTTCTGGAAGGTTCTAGAAATTCTAGAAGGTTCTGGAAGGTTCTAGAAATTCTAGAAGGTTCTAGAAGGTTCTAGTGGAGTTGGACTCCAACTCCAACAGGGTGTCCCTGCTGGAGTAGGACTCCACCTGCCTAGGGAGAGCTGCCCCAACCCCTATAAATAGAGGGGCAGGGCACCTCAAAGGGTATCCCAAGCAGCCCCAGAGGCAGCCCTAGTCCCTTGGACTAAACCCTAGGCCGGCCATCTCTAGATTGGCCACAGCCTTCTTTTTCTCTCTCTTCTAGATTGGATCTAGTACAGCTGCCGGCGCGCTGCTGCTTCTCCTTCTCGTAGATCCCCGCTGTTCTTGTGTGCTGGTCCACACATTACCGCGGTGTCGCTGATCCGGTACGCGTGGATACCTCGGAGACGTCGTATACTTCGGCGTTTGATCGGGCGAACTATTCACGAGGAGATCGCTCTCGCGGCTGGGAGGTATAACCTAGCTGCGGGAGTCTGCGGACTTCATCGACATCGGTCAACTTCTCCGCTGCATTGACGTGATCGTCGAAGGTATGATATCGTTACCTACACCTCGATAGTGTTTCTTGGTTTGGTTCGTGCGCGCGGAAAAATTTTGTTTTTCGTAGCGCGTTCCCCAACAGTGAGGAGGAGGAGTTTCTCCCTCTTCCTGTTTGAAAGTGAACAACTTCTTTGACCGTAAAGGTTTTGTGAAGTTCCTTGGAAGTTTGCCACGAAGAACTGAGGCCATTCCAAGATCAGGTAGCGCCATTTCTTTGGTTGTAAAACCATGCACATGTTATTCCAGTTAATGATGACATGTTACACATTTCTATTGGTCCTTCGCCGCTTGCTCGGATTGCCATAGAGAAGACTTCAATAAATTGTAAGGGATCAGAGTCTCCACTGTATTACTTCAGAGTGGGTTGTCGAAATTTTGGAGGAAAAGGTGCCTCTCGTGTTTCTCGTTAAATAGGATTGCAAGTCTGCATGTTCATCCAACCCTGGTCTCAATAGTGTTTGTTGCAAGTTTAGTGGTTGATTTCTTCCCCAGAAGTTGGAGAATGGTCTTGGGACCTAGCATGATTATGGTCATGTCAAGCCCCTTTTGAGTGAGTAGCTACATTAGAACTTATAATTTGTTCACGATCGTTACACGCTTTGTCCTGGCAGCTTGGACTTGCAGGACTCTGGCGATCTTTATCTTGATATGACTTCTCAAGAACTATCAGCCTCATCCTGGATCCTTTTGGATTTGGAGGTAATAGTAGCTCCACCAAAGGCTAGGACTCCGATAGGGTAGAACCATGGGGCTCCATTAAGTACAATCACACGGGATAGAGGCGGAAGATGTGAGAGGTAAGTTGAGTCAAATATTGGCAGAGTGTTTCGAGCGGATCCTGCTTCTTTTTTTTAAGCATGATTATCTGTTCCGATCTAAACTATTGGGGACAACGTTCGTACTAGAACTGAGGGTCCAGCTAACGTACGCAGAGGTGACATAATGAAGGCTTGTTGAGTGCTTGGTGCTTGTGAGGTTTCTGAGAAGCATGTGAAGCGCATTGATGTCGAGAGTTTCGGCACTGACCACGGCTTTTAAGTTAGTAACGAGTTCCTTGGGCTCTTGTGGTGTTTCTCTTTTGGGCCCTTCAATACCTACTTGAGTGGCGGGCCCATCATTGATTAGATTTTTCATGGTTGTATCCTCAAGAGTTGCGACAATTGCTCCCTCAAGATTTTGACCCTCACTCATTTCCAGAGCATCTTTCTTCTTGGCGGCACGACTTGTGCGAGACTTCTTTGTGCCTTCGGTGGCAACAACTTCTTTGTTGGTAGGAGCCATGGAGAACTAGAAGGATGTTTTTAGAAATTTTCGAGTCGCCAAGCTCTTGATGGAGGGACATGGCTTGTTTCTTGCTAGCGGGTCCCCATGGACGGTGCCACTACTGTTGTGTCAAAAACTACTTAGAGAGAGAGGGTGTGTCGAGGACTAGTTATGTATCGGGAATATCGAATAAGTAAAGGGGTGAGTGTGCTGACCGTGATGCTGGGCATTGAACTCTAACACAATGAGGTGACAATGTTATTTAACTGGGTTCAGCCTCGGGAGATTTAATCTCATTGAGGGGCGTGACTTTACTTCCTCGGATCCGCACCTAGGAAGGCGTCTTCGGTGGCAGACAAGCTTGCACTTAGGACTCTCTTGTGCCTACAAGCGCACCATCGGTGATGAGAGGACCTCCTGAGGAATGTCGGCCAGACCTAGGAGAGCTGAGAGCTCTTATTCCAAAAGAGAGATGAATTACAAATGACCATGGGGTGCCTTTTTGTCACACTCCAGTTTTTCAAAACCTGCAAAGCATGGCATTGCATTAAGCTGACCAAATCTAAATCATGCATGGTGCCCCACATGAAATAATATTCGTAAAAATCCCAACAAATTTGAAAAAAATGTGAGGACCTTCAATTCAAACTATTAAAATAATTCAAATACCGTCTTGAACTGTTTTTGAAAAATTAGCAAAACCCTAGAAACCACCATTTGCTAGATAGCTGTTTTGCTGCACCAATAAATGCAAAATCCATCACATGTGGATTTCGACCACCATAAATTCCCGTACAACTCCTGAAAATTCTTGGTAAGATTCCTCAACCAACCATGAGCAGTTTTCACAGTGGTACTGTACAAGAAAAGCTAGTTATTAAATTCTTTTTCATCAAAGCCAGATTTGACCCTGTACAAGAAGTGCTAGAAATACATCTTAGAAAAGTCCACAAAAATTCTCAAAGAGACCTACTGATATAAAAAGCCCAGATATAGAATAAAATGGCTTGGTACAATATAAAAAATTTCCAGTTGTCATTATTTTTCCAAACAGGGATATATAAGCCTTTGAACTACACCTACCCAAAATAACTCTCCAAAAATTCCTAGAAAAATCGTGCAGTCTCCCATATAGATCAGAACCTCAGATACCCAAAAATACAAGTCTATACTACTATATATTGTACCAAGTTTGAACTAAACTTGGCGAGCAATCTAAGCCATTGATCCCATGAATCCGACGGCTAAGATTGGAGAGATTCGTGGTGAACAGTACCATGAATGGTGCCATGAACAGTGCCTATGAACAGTGCATATGAACAATACACATGAATAGTGCCTATGAACAGTACCCATTTACAGAACCCCTCACGAATAGTACCCATCTATAGTACCATATACAGTGCCCAATTTTGTTGCAACCTCACCTCCAATAGTGAGTGGTGCCCAACTTTCCTTGTTCCCCTCAATAGTGAGCGGTGCCTAACTTTGCTGCAACTTCACAGCACATGCAAGATAATTAACTGCCCTGCCTCCTTCTCCTCTATTTAAACCAAGCAACTCCCCTCCCTCTCAATTCCCAACCAGCCTGAGCTCACCTTCTCTATCTACTCCATCTACTAGCCTCTCTTTCTTCCCCATAAAATTAGCTCCCCTCTGTACATGTTTTCCCAAGGCTAAGCTCTACTTGCTTTCTTTTCCTAAGCTCCAAGTTGAAGCAAGTCGCCCCGAGCTCCCTCCTGTTCCTTATCGTCTCCTTCACCCGTACTCGAGCTGCATTTTTTCCTCTCAGCTAGTTTCCTCTCCTGGCAGAAACCTCAAAAGTCTATGTCTTCTCCGTTATAACTCCAATCGAATCAATTCTTTCTCTGATGATCTCATAAATTTCAGAACTATCCATTAACGTAACTTTAATAATTTTTGAAAGGTTTGGAATTTTAATTTTGAAAAATATTTCAAATATGTATGCTATGTTGATACATCTTGCTCAAGATTAGCCCTGGACAAATCAATTCTTTTACCTAAAAATGTTCACAAAAAAATATAGCATGATGGGCTCAGTGACACTTTAAAACTCTGATTCCTTTAGGTAAAGCTAACAAAAATCATGATGAGATTTAAAACATTTACCTTATTAGGGTATATATACACATGCAATCTTTTCCATAGCACCTAATACCTCATGGTATCTGCATCCTCTTCTCTTACCATGTCATATCGTTTGAATCTTATTTGGGTTTCTCTGGCCTGGTTGTTTATTCAACTCTCTCTTGACATGTAGTTAACGGAGTGAGGTACGTGCGCCAGGAGGATCCAGAATCACCCCCGTGTCAGGAACAGAACCAGGAACTGCCAGGCAAGCATTTCTCACCTTGACCATGTTGAAACCTATATGTGATAAACTTAAGTATTTTGCTTACGAACCTGCATGCTATGTTTGTAACAATACTATGTTAACTAAGAGTATTTATGACCTATAGATGCATTGCCAAGGATCCAACCTGAAATAATTTTGTAGCCCTAGTATTAGACACTGGACATTGTAGTTCTGGTGAGGTACTAGACATATAGGCTGTAAGCCAAGCTTAGTCCTGCTCTAGAATAAAACTCTAAATTTTTTTACGAGGTTGGGAATTACTTTTTGGTTCGGGAAAACAAAACCCTTGAGGTGACGTGAGTCGCCCCGTGCGGATGTTGAAAAATATGTTTATCAAAAATCCAAAATAAAAGGGGAGATGATTTTGATTCGAGTAAGAATTTTAAGGGCAGTTTGGGGATGTTGATGTAGCATGTGGTGGCATGGTTGTCGGGATTGAATCTAGAGTCTTGCTCGAATCAACCAAGAACCGAGCCTAAGTGCCGCTAAACCAGGTTCACCCTGTACGTCCACATGGCCTTTGTGGGAAGGATTTGGCTTATTATCCCATCAAGTATTAGAGTCTGGACTCGTGGGCAGTAGGAAGAGTGTGCTAGGTAGATTGGCATCCCTAGAGGACCTCCGCGTGACTACATAGGGAGTCGTTCGACACAAAGGTAAGTCCACTTCGGGTTGTGTGTCAGGAGTCACCAGACACAAGCGGAGATTGGGTAGATCTTATCTAGCGGGTCCAACTCTGGTACGAAAATGGGTGAAAGGTCTCCCTGTAATAACCCTGCCGATACACCTTGTGGAGTGTATTCGTAGCGCTCGGCAACAAGGGGAACTTACATCTTGTGGTAAAGCCGTACAATCTCTGTAGATTGTTAAAATCTATTCGAATAGCCACGTCCTTGATTATTCACATGAACTGGCAAGGCCACACATTGGTTAGACTGAGTTTTGTTTGCAAAAACCTGGGAAAGGGACTAAGGACATGGGCATGACGTGTCCACAGAGTGCAATTTACGCTACAAGGCAGGTAGCAAGGAATTGCAGAAGAAGAGCCTAGTCGTACTGCAACGGGTGTTACGGACAGGTACCGCGAACTTTAGATGGCGATAGGCGGAGCTAATGGGCTGAGACAAGAAAAGGAGGTAGTGGAAACTACTTCATACGATGATACGATCATTGGAATTACTTTCAATTTTAAAACTGCCTTAGAATCTACTATCCTTGTATTTAATTGAAAACTTACTTTTTCGCACAATATGTGACCTAGAATAGAGCAGCCTCCTTTGAATCAAACCCTGCATGAAATATAGCTGTATTATTCCTCTGTGGGACTTGCTTGCTAGTACATTCAATGTACTCACCTGGCTTGTTGATGTGGCCAGGCGAAGAGAGTACCACTCCAACGATGACGACAGTGACTTCGAGGGCTAAGGCGTTACCCCAGTCAGTTGCCTGTCAGGTAGGCATATTGATGGGCTTATCTACATATTTCTAGCTTCCGCTGCAGACTTTTATTCAGCCAATCGGCTATGTTGTTCAATAAAGACTATAATGGCCTATTTGTGTAATAGACTCAGTATTGTATGACAATGTTATCAAGCTTCTTGTGTGTACTGACTACTGATCATGTGACCAGTACAGAAAACACAGGGGTTTATCTAGCCTTAAAACCGGGTACGCCACACTTTTATAGGCCAAGAGTGGGGGTAAAAGACCCCCATGCCCTTGGTGCAAGGAAAAAGTAGTAGTTTAGTAAAGCTTGGTCTATAGACTTGGTGTAGGGAGGATGAAGGCTTGGTCCATGGTCTATGGTGGACCATGGGCTTGGTGGGCTCTTTCCTCTTCATGGATCTTTTTGCTCATGAGCATGCTAGTGACTTCATGATTGACTTCTTCTTTTCTCCTTCTCTTAATCTTGTGCAAGGTTCAGTCAGGGTCAAGACTATTATTACAACAAATTTAATAGAAGATACTTCCACTAAAATCAACATCCCTCTATTGATATTTAGTGATTCAATACCCATAATTAACTAGTCTACTAGTGAGCTTTATTGTCACTGCTAGGAGACAAGAGAATTCAGGAAGCAACTCTTTTCCAATTATGTATCTATATGACTCCTGTTGTTGGCTCGCATCACTATGCCCTGGCGCCCAATCCATATTATGCCCCAAAGTCCATAACCGTTATGATGACCTTATCAAGTTAAACAATGCTATGCATGTAAGTGTCCAACACAAACCCATATAATTAAGGAAAGTTAATGGCATCCTACTTTAGTTGACCTACAATTAATTTACATGACATGAGATGGTGCAACTAATTGGGAGGGCATCAATTTTATTTAATATTACTTGAGAAATCATTCTACTTCTAACGTGCAACATGCATAGGAATAAAATAATAGGAATAATGTTCACAGATAATTATATTAACGGTGACATAGTATGACCCTTTTTCATAGTGATCTCCATCGCCATGGTTCCTATTTGTGATGCCTCCAAGTGTTCAAGTACTCCATGTAGTTATTAAGCTATTACTCCTAGCAGATAGTGATAAATTACATAGAGGTATAGAAACACCACAAGTCTGCACACAAGTTGTTATACAATATAATTAGTCATAGGTTGCAATTATGCATGACACGCAAGCCATGAAGAATTACACACATGTATCACATACACAATGGGCCAACGAATGATGTGAACTTGCGATGCTATATAAGTTAGGTTGTGAAGTAAAATTTTGCGATGCTATTGTTTTCGGCCATGGAATTCTCGTGTTATTAATAAAATTAACTTGACTTTTTATCTTTGTTTTGATTCGACCAATCAAATCGATCTTGCGTGCTACGATTTAATGGCAGAAACTGACCATGAGACCTTTGTGACGATCATGGGACACAAAGCACGAACCCCATCTATTAACACCGATATGAACACCATGCATAATTGATCATATCAACCAGCACAAAATCAATCTATCAAATAGACCGACCACCAGAATAGCAATAGATCCAATCTACTACTTCTACATATCTTGATATGTAATCAATTCGTATCTAAAACTAAACAGGAAGGGTCTAATACCACTGTAGGGAAACGGGTAAGTTACACTAGTGCAAATTAAAATTTCTATCGCGTTAAATAGGAACCACTGTAGTTTTAGATCACAGGATTACTACTAGACGTGTAAAGTAGCAGAAGTAGAGTTAATGTAGCGTGTCTACGTGGTTGTAGTCATACCGGCTCCTCGTGATCCCTCTAGGAAGTAGTGAATCATCCTAGCATCCTAGTATCGCAGCCTCGTAGTAACGCCTCCAAGATATCCACACGTACGGTGAAGGAACAGCCGAGAACCGGGGAGCTAGCTTCGAGCAGCGGGCCTTCGGTGTGGGAGCTAAATTGGAGGCCCATTAGGACTCGAAGCCCAATAGAATTTGGATTTTAATCTGAATTGGGTTGCAACCCTTTAAGCGACCCTACAGGTTGATGTGTACTTAGATATTATGTGAATACCCCTACTCAGTCACTCATTGTAGTGGCGCCTAGCAGAACGTGCCAACTCCCAAGTGCACATAAAGACCAAATTGGACAAATCTCTATAATGTTCAATTGTATGCATTCCCTTTACCTCATGATATTGGTCAAGCCCAAGGTGAGTATACGTCATCCTTGTTTGGGTAGCTCGGCCACTCTTTCACGATTACGTCACTCAAAATCCCCATTTGTGATATAACTCCTTTAACCAAAGTAGCATGGTCATGTATTTCGGGATCCGATCACTTGAGAGTCCCAGAGATGTCTTTCCCATTGTACGAAGGGGCAAATTCTATCTTCACTGACAATGCATGTAACATGCTTTGCGATAAGCTTGAAAGCCAACTTTATAACTACCCAGTTACGGAGTAGCATTTGACAACCTCTAAGTAAGTCGATGCACATTTTGAGTGCAAACGATGACCTCAAGTCTAATAATATATCATACACATTGTATATGAGACCAACGGATGACATATGTCTGATGGTGGGTTGATCCAATCTCATATTCTTAACACGTGTCCGTATTACTGGTTTGATATCTCCATATCTATGATATATAAAATATGGTTATTAACAAATACATATGCTAGTCTACATGTATATGTTCACATATGTTTTATTGACCATGTATCTATTGGAATTATATGGGCTAGGCCCATTAAGTAATTTTGATAATTCTGAATAAATCCCAAAAGCCCATTCATGCATGGCAAGTGGTGGAACTTTAGTCCCACATTGCTAGTGGAGAGGGAGCTACACCAATATATAAGGCTTGGTGTTTTACCCTCCACTAAGAGCTTGAGAAGAGGACTAACACACGCGCGCTCCTCCTCCGCCGCCCGCCTCGCCACGCCTCACGCGCGTCGTGTTTCATGAACGAGCCGAGCCGGGCTTGGACCAACGTCGAGCGTGCGCGTTGTTTTCTTTTTGCTGTGCATTGGTTGGAAGGTGAGAAGCTGTAGCCAGGAGGTGGATCAGTTATCTTCCATCAGTTACTGATTACTTGTCTATAAGAGGTCACTCCTCCCATAGATGAAGGATCTGAGACAGACAGTCACAATTCCTCCAAAGTTTTGCGTTGCCTAGGTTTTCCTCATCCCGGCAAGGCGCGTGCACTGGCTGCATCGGGAGAGCAGGCCTCCGAAACCTCCGTCCTTGAAGACTTGCACGAGTGAGGGCGAATAAGGTTTTTGGGGAGCGTTCGCACGACTACTCACTGTTCCATCTTCTTCACCTCGTCGTCAACTACTTCACCTTCATGGCTTCGAACGACTCCGATGTCAACGCCGCTGCTGCAAAATCTGCTTCACCTGTCTCGTATGTGTTTCTGTTCCTACTGTTAGGGATCCTTCTTAGTTCTGTGATGCTTCACCTTGAGAATTATTTTCTAGGATCCATGAGTATACCTGGTAGTTTATCTAGAATGTTTATTTCGATTGTCTCGTTTAATCTGCCTCAAATTTCTGTCATGATTTACCTGTTTCTTTTCTGGATTAAATTTAGTAGAAAATTGTTCTTACTTTCAACAATCCAAAAACTTTATTATAGGCAATTTTCATCAACTGGCTTTGTTGTGGCCCTGAAACCTCCTATATTCGAGGGTGCGAATTACAAGAGGTGGCGTGCTAGGGCAGTGCTCTGGCTTACGGCCATGAACTGTTTTCATGCTTCCAAGGGCAAACCTGAAGGAACGCTTTCTTCTCAACAGGAAGAAGCATTCGAGGTTGCTGATAACCTCTTTAGAGGTGCTGTGATCAGCGTTCTTGGCGACAATATTGTCGATGCTTACATGGCTATTTTTAATGGCAAAGATATGTGGGATGCTCTCGAGGCCAAGTTTGGAGTGTCGGATGCAGGCAGTGAATTGTATATCATGGAGCAATACCATGATTATAGAATGGTCGATGACCGTTCTGTGGTTGAACAAGCTCATGAGATACAATCACTTGTGAAGGAACTCGAGCACTTCAAATGTGTGTTACTAGACAAGTTTGTAGCCGGGGGCATTATTGCCAAGCTTCCACCTTCGTGGAGGAATTTTGCCACTTCTCTGAAACACAAGAGACAGGAGTTTTCCGTTGTGGATCTCATTGGGACTCTTGATGTTGAAGAGAAGGCGAGGGCAAAGGACACACGTGCTAGAGGACCTGAGGGAAATTCGAGCGCTAATGTGGTGCAGAAAAGGAACTTCCAATCCCACAAGATGAAGAACAAGAACAAGTTCGAGGACAAAAACAGGTTCGAGGGCAAGAACAAGGCCTCACAGTCTACCAACTTTAAAAGGAAGAGGACTGATAAGAAACAAGGAGCATGCCATGTCTGCGGTGATCCTGGGCATTGGGCTAAGGACTGTAAGAACCGCTATGACAGGCGACAGCTTGGGAAGAGCGACAAGATTGCTAACGTGATTATTAGCGACACTGAGATGAAGACAGCTGGGTATGGTAAATTTCCTACTACTCTTTCAGTATGTCATTCTACTGAATGGTGGATTGATACCGGGGCTAATATTCATGTGTGTGCTGATATCTCCTTGTTTTCTTCTTATCAGGTCACAAGGGCTTCATCCGTGCTGATGGGGAAAGGATCTCATGCTTCTGTTCATGGTGTTGGCACGGTCAATCTGAAGTTTACTTGGGGAAAGATCGTGCGGCTGAAGAACGTGCAGCATGTCCCCTACATCAATAAAAATCTCGTTAGCGGCTTTCTTTTGTGTCGAGATGGTTTTAAGTTGGTTTTCGAGTCCAATAAAGCTGTAGTGTCTAAGTATGGACAATTTATTGGTAAAGGCTATGAGTGCGGAGGCTTGTTTCCGCTTAGTTCTGTCAGATCTTTGCAACAGTGTTGTTAATCATGTTTGCAATGAAAGTGAATCGAACATTTGGCATTCATGACTTTGTCACATTAATTTTGGTTGCATGATGCGGCTAGCCAACATGAATTTAATCCCGAAATTTACCACTGTCAAAAGTTCTAAATGCCAAGTTTGTGTGCAAGCAAAGCAACCCCGCAAACCTCATAAGCATGCGGAGGCAAGGAACTTGGCACCTTTAGAGCTCATACATTCAGATCTCTGTGAGATGAATGGCGTGTTGACAAAGGGTGGAAAGAGATATTTCATGACATTGATAGATGACTCTACTAGATATTGCATGCATGGTATATCTGTTGAAATCAAAAGATGAGGCTTTACACTACTTTAAAATTTATAAAGCCGAAACAGAAAATCAACTTGATCGAAAGATCAAAAGGGTTAGGTCGGACCGTGGTGGAGAGTACTTCTCAAATGAATTTAATTCTTTCTGTGAGGAACATGGCATAATCCATGAGAGGACACCTCCCTATTCGCCCCAATCAAACGGGGTTGCCGAAAGAAAGAACCGTACTCTAACTGATTTGGTTAATGCCATGTTAGATACAGCGGGTCTTTCCAAGGAATGGCGGCGGGAGGCCATATTGACCACGAGTCATGTCCTAAACAGAGTTCCCACAAAGAATAAAGAAATAACTCCATTTGAGGAATGGGAGAAGAAAATGTTAAAACTCACTTACTTACGGACTTGGGGTTGCTTGGCGAAAGTCAATGTGCCAATTCCCAAGAAGCGTAAGCTTGGACCAAAAACCGTGGATTGTGTTTTTCTGGGCTATGCTTTTCATAGCATTGGATATAGATTTTTAATAGTAAAGTCTGAGGTACCCGACATGCATGTTGGTACAATCATGGAGTCCAATGATGTGACTTTCTTTGAGGATATTTTTTCGATGAAAGGTATGCCTTGCTCATCTAGTCAGGTGTCAGATGTAATCCCTGAACCCTCCATTTCGATGGAACACCATGAGCAGACACTTGAACAAATTCCTGAGGAGGAGAACAATGAAGCTCTTCGGAAGAGCAAGAGACAAAAGACTACAAAGTCTTTTGGTGATGACTTCATTGTTTATCTTATGGATGATACTCCAAGTACCATTTTTGAGGCATATGCATCTTCGGATGTAGACTACTGGAAGGAAGCAGTGCGAAGTGAAATGGATTCCATTATGTCAAATGGAACTTGGGAGATCACTGATCATCCTTATGGCTGCAAACCTGTAGGATGTAAGTGGGTGTTCAAGAAGAAGCTTAGGCTTGATGGTACAATCGAGAAATACAAGGCGCGACTTGTAGCCAAGGGTTATACCCAAAAGGAAGGCGAAGATTTCTTTGATACATACTCACCCGTGGCCAGATTGACCACCATTAGAGTACTACTATCACTAGCTGCCTCACACGGTCTTCTCATCCATCAGATGGATGTTAAGACGGCTTTCCTAAATGGAGAGCTGGATGAGGAAATTTACATAGAACAGCCAGATGGTTTCGTAGTCAATGGTCAAGAGGGGAAGGTGTGCAGATTAATAAAATCTTTGTATGGTCTTAAGCAAGCACCTAAGCAGTGGCATGAGAAGTTTGACAGAACTTTAACTGCTGTTGTCTTTGTAGTGAATGAAGTCGAAAAATGTGTGTACTATCGCCATGGTGGGGGCGAGGGAGTTATTTTATGCTTGTATGTCGATGACATATTGATCTTTGGCACAAACCTTAATGTGATTAAGGAGGTCAAGGATTTCTTGTCTCATAACTTTGAGATGAAGGATCTGGGAATAGATGATGTTATCTTGAACATCAAGCTGTTGAGAGGTGATGATAGTGTAATTACTCTGTTACAATCTCACTATGTGGAAAAGATCCTGAGTCGATTTGGTTACAATGACTGTAAGCCTTCTCCAACACCATATGATCCTAGTTTGCTGCTTCGAAAGAACAAAAGAATAGCTAGGGATCAATTGAGATACTCTCAAATTATTGGCTCGCTTATGTATTTAGCTAGTGCTACGAGGCCTGACATCTCGTTTGTTGTGAGCAAACTAATCCGTTTTGTTTCAAATCCGGGAGATGATCACTGGCATGCTCTTGACAGAGTAATGCGCTATCTAAAAGGCACTGTGAGTTATGGGATTCATTATACCGGGTATCCAAGGGTATTGGAGGGTTATAGTGATTCAAACTGGATATCTGATGCTGATGAGCTTAAGCTCGAAGTGGGAAGGACCATATGAGGTGGTTCGTGCCACTCGTCCAGGAGCGTTCCGCCTGGCAACCCTCGACGGAGTCGAGCTGAAGCACAGCTATAACGCTGACAATCTCCGCAAGTACTATGTGTAGCTCTAGTTCCTCTAGATATGGCCGCTGCATCGGCAGTCTTGTATTTTGGGTAGTACAGCTAGGGTAGAGACCGCTGCGTCGGTCGCTGCCCCCACTAGTTCGTTTGCTTGGGTTAAGGCCGCCGCGTCAGCCATCGCCACCTTCTGTAATTGGCCTTCATGCCTTGTTAAGCCTCAATAAAAAACTCAGAACGGTGGCATCATGCCCCTTCGAAACAGGTTTCAACATCTCCATCCGGGATAGAGTGTCTCTTCCCTCCGGGGTCGTGCGACAATAAACTCCTCGCGATGTCGAGACATCTCCATCCGGGATAGTGTCCCTTTCCTCTGGGGTCGCGCGACGATAAGCTCCCCGCGATGTCGAGCCATCTCCGTCCGGGATAGTGTTCCTTCCCTCGGGGGTCGTGCGATGATAAGCTCCCCGCGATGTCGAGCCATCTCCATCCGGGATAGAGTGTCCCTTCCCTCCGGGGTTGTGCGACGATAAGCTCCCCGCGATGTCGAGCCATCTCCATCCGGGATAGAGTGTCCCTTCCCTCCGGGGTCATGCGACGATAAGCTTAGCCATCTCCGTCCGGGATAGAGTGTCCCTTCCCTCCGGGGTCGCGCGACCATAAGCTCCCCGCGATGTCGAGCCATCTCCATCCGGGATAGAGTGTCCCTTCCCTCCGGGGTCGCGCGACCATAAGCTCCCCGGATGTCGAGCCACCTCAAATGCTAAGTATTTTTAAATAAGGTGTAAGGCGTGGTACCAAGTACCCAGCAACATATTTATTTTTTAATTACTGCATCGCTCTCAAGCACGCCATCGAGTGCTAATTGTTTTTGGATGGGAGGTGGGGTACGACGTCGTATCCCCATTGATACCCCCTCCATTATTACAAGATGCATGCATACTTAGTACAATCGATCGAAAAATTGAAACAACCATGAGGCTATGATGAGAAAAGCTCAAACTCATTAAGAGCGTTAGGCAAAACCCACGAGGAACACCGCGACCTCTGCATCGCTCAAGATGCACACGTCATTGTCCGACCGCTCGGTTTTCGTTAACCCGCACGAAGCACAACGCTTGGTGGACTCAGGCCTAGCAGGTGCTGTCCCCAGGCGCTCCGCGCTCGCCTTCCATCGAAAGACGTCACCCACAAACCAAATAACAAAAATTCACAAGTAGCAATTGCAAAGTTTGGTAAATCTTCTGGATTTTCATTAATAACTAACAAGTTACATGAGAGTTACAAAGGAAAGTCCGATCATGTCCGATCACGTAAACCCTAGCAAAAGACGATCTACTGGGCTAAATGGCTCAAGCCAACGCAACGGCGGCCCAGGCACTAAGAAGCAAAAAACTAAGCAAAACCATGCCGCGCTAAGATAAGCAAAAGACACAAAGCTAGGGGTGAAGCTCACAACTGTGAAGGCCGCCCGCTAGGCGCTCCCGCGGGCAGCCCCCAGGAGTCTCTTGGGGGACCCGGGACTTCCAGAGCCCGGCAACGTACTTCAGTCCATGCCTGTCCCACACGCGCATCAGGAAGGCCCGGACACTAGCCCGGACGTGCGCGCGAGCATCCTCCATCTGCGTCCTCGCCGGGAGAGCGAAATCCGCCGCCTCGAACCTACCTGTGGGGTCGCAGCCGGCCTCGTGCAGGCAGGTAAACGCTAGCTCAGCAGAAGCCTGAGCACAGTTCCGGGCCTGCGCTGGGATCGCCTCTAGCGCGGCCGCGCTAAGCGTAGCCACCCAGCGCAGTCGAGCGGCCGGCACGCCCTTGCCTGCACCGTCAGGAAGCGGAAGGGAGACTTCGAGTCCGGCGCCAAGTTCGCTAACCCCTGCAATTGCAGACCAGGGCGTCCAGCTCCTGCTGTCGTGCAGCGGTGGCCTGTCGCTCAACCCCCGCGGTATGAAGCTCAGCACGGAGGGAGGCAATCACATCCTCCGCCTCCGACAGCTTCCCCTGAGCCCCCGCAGCCTTCTCCTTAGCGACCTTGGCCCGTGCCTTCACCTCCCGGATACGAGCTATCTTGCCCTCAATCTCGGTGTCGTGCATCTCCAGGAACCGCTCCGTCGCGAGGAAGCTCTACGAAGAGGAGTTTCAGTCAAGATCTAGTGACAAAGATATCATGCACAAAGGAAAAGTCAAGGACAGACATTACCTTGATCAGCGCTGACTTAGAGGCGGTCCGTACGTCCGCTGGCGACAGCCCGGAGAAAGCAGTCTCAAGGTCTGCGGGGCAGATCCGTCCTGCGAGGTCATCGTAAAGGCCCGTCTCAACCTCGGAGTCAATAAAGTGCCCCGGGAGCAGCCGCCCTTGGATCAACAGGGCGCCAGGCACATCCCCGCTGTCCGCATCCGCAGGGGACGTAGACCTCGGCGCGGGGTTGCCCCCACCGGCTAACATGGCCGGCCATGGTGGCTCCCCCCGGCGTTGCTGGCGCAGATAGCACCTCGGCAGACACAGCCGTGTCTGCCTCGCCACCCCCTCAAAGCCAAAGTCGAAGCTACCTGTCGACGACTTGTCCATCGCCCTCTGAGGGTAGGGGCGACACCTCGGAGTTTCTCGTAGCTCAGCAGCCCTATCACCGCTATCGTCATACCGGTCTATGCTGGACTCCCGACCGAATGAGGTCAAAGGCAACGTGTGGACCTCCGCGCGGCTGGAGTGGCGGTTAGGCCTCTCCCGCCTAGGGCTCAGGGGACGCCCGCCAACCATCGTAGCACGAATCGCCCGAGTCAGTGAAGACAGAACCTCCTCGTGAGCGTGCTTAGCTGCTACCATGCCCCCAGTAGGCATGGGGGTGGCCGGGTGGGCACCGCCCACTTGAAGCACAAGCACGCCCGGTTGACCCGTGGCCCCTGAATCATCACCATCACGTTCGCCTCCTCGGCAGCCGTGTAGCGGCCAAGTAGCTCCTCCACGGTGACCGCTGCGCTCCGTAACGATTGGTCTGTGAAACAAATAAGGAATCACGGTAAAGTCACACAAGGGAAGCTTGGCCAGAAGTTAGAAAATACTCACGCATGTTCGGGACGTAGCCAGTCAGAGTCTGTAAGATGTGTGCCAGGTCCGCGTCCGAGGACGCCAAGGCCGGCACCCAACCTGCCGCCAGCGGCGTGATCCCGAATAGAAGGTACTCTTCTACCAGGTCGCGCACGGCCAGTACGTGGGCCAAGCGCTGGAACATGATCTTCTGGGCCTCGTCGCTCCCATCCAAGGAAGGGGGAGAGGCCCTCGGAGGTCGGGCACCTCCCGAGCAAGTAAAGCCCGAGCCCTGGACGCGGTAGTAGAACCAGGCGCCCCACCAATCCGGCCACCTAGCCCGGGTGGCGAACACTGGATACTCGGCCTTGGTATGCTGCCGGCGCCTGGAGAAGCTCACGGTCCCATACACTGAAAAAGAATTCTCTGTCGCCCTTACCTTCATCAGCAACGCTTGGTGATGCCAAGCGAAGAGCCTCCCGGAGCCGATCATCCCCATGTTCTGCATCGCCCACTCAAACGCCGCTAGCCTGACGAAGGCAAATGGGTGGAGGTCCGCGACCTCGATGCTGAAGAACTCGAGCACCTCCAGCAGCAAGCCTGCCGTCGGGATACGCAATCTGGCATCAAATTGCGAAGCAAAGACGACGATACGTCCCATGCCGGGCACCCCCCACCATAGTGCGGGGAGGAGCCTCGGCGCCGTAGGGGCCACCGGGTTCGGGTATCTTGCCCTCCGCGGTCAAGCGCCTGAAAAACACCGCATCCGCACTTGAGGGGCCAAGGAAGCGGGAGTAGGCTGACTCGGCTACTCCCACCCTCTCGAGCAAGTCCTTCCCCGTTACCGCGCCCGGAGATGTTGCCATCTCGCCGCAATGGATCCGGAGCCTCTCGGACCCCTTGATGCTCTGTGCACCCGGAGTCTTGGTCCGGAAGTTCCGGGCTGGACCTCTGGGCAGCCCGGAATCCGGATGAATCTCTAGATGTGCACCCGGAGTCTTGGTCCGGGATGAACCTCCGGGCGACCTGGAATCCGGATGACTCTCCGGATGGGGCTCTGTGCACCCGGAGTCTTGGTCCGGAGGTTCCGGGCTGAACCTCCGGGCAACCAGGATTCCGGACGACTCTCCGGACGGAGTTCCGATCCCGCGGCCGACTCCGCATGCGCGACCCCACGCGCGTGCACCAGCCCGCGTTCGGCCACCCACGCACTCGCGCAACCCCGCGCCAGGCCATCCGCGCACTAGCGCGACCCCGCCCGCGACCCGGGGTCCGAGCGAGCTCGGCGGCTGCACGAGTATGAGCCCGCGTGTCCCGCAGCTCGGCGCGGGCGAGCTCGGCGGCAGCACGAGCACGGCGGAGCGGTTGCCGGATCCCGGGGCTCGGTGCAGACGGAGCGCGGTGGCGGCGCCCGTACTGCTTGGAGGAGCCTACACAGAGAGAGAGAGAGAAAAAGGGAGAGAAAGAGAGAGAAAGAGAGAGGGAGAGAGAGGGGGAGGAGAAAAAAGGGCTTTATACCCGGGTCGGCCGGAACCGACTCAGGAAAATATCTCCGAGCCGAAAAAATATATCTGAACCGACTCATGATGCACGGTCCGGAGGTTCGGTCCGGAAACCTCTGGACCACTCGGATTCCGGGCTGCCTTCCGGGACGTTCCAGGAGCTACTAGATTGGTCCAGAATCTTGTCTGGAAGCCATCCGGATTCCGGGTAGCCCGAAGGTCTGGTCCGGAACCTCCGAACCTCCATTCAAAACCAAATCCAAATCCAGCTGTAGTTTGAGAGGTTTTGCAAAAACAGCCATAACTTTCTCATACGAAGTCCGTTTTGGGTCCACGACCACTCAAATCGAAGCTAACGACGAGGCGCATCCGATAAAAATACATGTGTATACACCCGTACCCATCTTGACCCTCAAAATTCGGCTTCTAAGTAAGACCTTTTGGCTACAGAAGTTTTTCCGTTACTTTTTCGGATCTTGCAGAGGGCATATCTCCTTCACCCGGCCTCCGATTTGGGTGATTCTTGTTTCGCTGGTTAGTTTGAGTCGAGTACTTGCTTTCCATGTTGGTCCCAGCTTGTGCCGAGCACTTTTGTCGAGGTGACATTTTGGCCTTCTGCTCATAGCCGTGAAAATCATTCGATAATCGGAGCTGTCAAACTCCCTCCCCGACGCTGCCACTTTCTTGCCGTGGCAAGGAATCTATAGTTTTTGCTACTACGGCGGTAGCCTATCAACCAGCCATGCTTCATCTGTTTGTACGGACGGTTCCAAGCTTTGAACCATCCGTACATCCCTGACTAGCTCGGACCGCACGCCGACCCCTCAGGAATCAGTGCGCCGGTCGGGGCGTTTGTCACCCGATCGCCCGAATCATCGAGGGGCTACTATTGGGGTAGGGGTCCCCGCGCTAACCTGTTTTTAAAGTTTTCCGCATGCGCCGTCAAGGACCAAACTGATACCGTCAAGGGCAGCCACAGTCTTCGCCATCATCACAGACTACGTCGACACCGCCAAGGGCAACCTCGACGCCCGTCACCGTCGAAGTCTACGTTGATACCGCCAAGGGCAACCTCGACGTCCGTCATCGTCGAAGTCTACGTCGACGACGCCAAAACGAGGACTACGTTGATGTCACCAATGATCGTCCCGATGTCCGTGGTCGTCAGGGTCAGCGTCGGCATTGTCAAGGACTGCATTGACGTGCTTAGGAATTCCTCCAAAGATACCAGAGAATATTCTCCGAAGATGTCCGGAATATTCTCCCAAAAATATCTTCTATGCATGGGAAATGATGACCACGCCTTTGTAAAAGTCCCTCTCGTGTGAGGGTAAAATTGTAATCTCACATTTTCCATCCTCAAACCCTATAGATACCCCCCTAAGGGGTAGAGAGACAAGGAGAATATCTTGTAACCCTAATTCTACACTTTAATAGATGAGTGACTTTCACCCCATCGTACACGAGGGGAGTTTCGCCTCCTCGCACACGGCTCGTGTTTCACCCTGTCGTATGTGTTTCGTGCCTCAGTTCGACGGGCGTTCGGAAGGTCATACAGCTCATATTTCTCGTGCACCGTCGACGGTCGCTATAGCCATTCGAGGGTGTCATAAGTTTACTGTCTAGATTCGTATATACGACAAAAATAATCATATGTGAATCCAGAAATATATTTCACCTAAAAATTTACGAATATTATAGAATTTTCTATGGGGAAACAAACCTGGCTCGCTCTTCGAGAGCAGATTTTGCAGTGATGGTTTATGTCTGACATGGTATCGGTGAAACTGCAGTTCCACTAAATTCACCGAATGATGGTTTACTTTCTGATTCATTCTTTTGCACTGGAAGATGATTGAGCTAACACACTTATAATTGGGAGGACTCGGGTATTTTTTAAGCATGAAACTACTGCAAGTTGTAAGCTACATAAGAAAGACGCAACATGGATTTTGGTCTGCAAACAGATTACCAGTAGGTTGGTTTAAAACGCTATGAAGTAGACCATACATTACGTACCTATATGTGTTTGTTTGGACTATCTCCTGACTGGAAACAAGAAATAAGTAAACTTCCACAACTGTTAGACATCTCACCTGTAGCAGAAGGATCCTGAACCTGAACTTCTGGCTTCACCTCCGGCGTTCCAAATATACGAAATATGTTAAAACCACATCCTGGTGATAACAAACAAGTTAAGCTGGCCCATTTGAAATCAAATGTTCATGTAAAAATAGTAGAAGCACAAGTACACAAAATTACAATTACTTTATACCAAAACCGAAATAGGAAGCTATAATCAAAAGATAAGTTGAATATGAAAAATTTCGAACTAAATATCACTTATCATGGATGAATTGAATCATGTGAGACTTTCAGTTTTCCTTCTCGCAAAAAATAAATAAAAATACCCGAGTTCATCTAATCACATACATCCCAAACTACAGTAGAAATAATCTTCATATATGGCGAAGCTACAACTGTGGGTATAAGTATATGGCGCTGATTCAGTAAAGTACAGATCACGCCTCTATGAATAATGAGAAATTCTAGAAGTTCAGGCGTAAATTATATACTCCGGGCTTTTAGTTCAGCTGGAGAAGATGAATAATGAGAAACCCAACCAAATCGTACCTGTTGGAATGAAGAAGAAGAAGCATGATAAACATCTGAATATGTCAGGTGGCTCTTGCCCACTCCTTTCGGGTACAGTTTGATTTGAAGCATTAGCAGAAGGCTCTGCTCCCTTTCCTTTCCCTAGTGACAAGAACTCATTCCGTGTGCTATTCCCCGGCACTGTAAACTGTCTTGCGGGGCTGGCAAAAAAGTTCATTAGTTCGCTTAGGCTCGGTTTGTGATTGCTGAACTGTATTGTGCTGAACTTAATTTCTAATCTGTTATGAAAAAATATCCATAAATATAGACAAAAATTAGTTAGCGAAATGATAAAACGGACAAAAAGCTAGTCGGGCTAACAAGATTATCATAATCTACCGTAATTCGAAATGCAACCTTAGTGTGCTGGGTTTAAACATAACTAAAATGTATTGTTTTTAATGAAACGTGCCGCCTCGTTAGCTCGATAAAGAAATCAGTTCCAAATTGTAAGATGATACTAAGTCAATCTTTCTTAGTTTTGAATAAAGCTCGATATCCAACCCCTGCTCTCCCTCCCTTCTGCAAGGCTGGGCTTTTTCTTTATGCTTGCACTCAAAGGTATGGAATAAGAGAAATTTTAAGATGCTTTCACTACTACAAAACAGGGTTTTCTGGACCCCAGATCTCAGCCGGTTTTCGCAAAACCGACAGTAAGAACTCAAGTCTCAGTTGGTTGGTGTGAAAAACCCGACTGAGATCAACGAACCGGCTGAGATAATATGTAATCTAAGCCGGTTCATCTCTGAAAACCGGCTGTAAGAAACTAACCCGCTCAGATAATACGACGTCTCAGTCGGTTTTCAGAACAAACTGACTGTATGAATTGTACAGCCGATTCATTTTTTTAAACCGACTGTAATGTAAGTTCTAATGTAGTCGGTTTTGGGAATGAACTGACTGTGTGAATTATACGGCCCATTCATTTTTGCAAACCGACTGTAATATAAGTTCCAGTGTAGTCGGTTTACGGAGAACCAATAGTTTGTGCGATATTTTGACATTAAGGCAAAGATCGGACGAACGGAACACATTGGAACATATATTTGCGATTTTAGTAGTAATAATTACATAGTAGTAATTAGTAGACTTATTAATTATCTAATAAAGCCGATGCCACTTCCTGGGCGGGCCCGAACCGGCTGAGAAAGATATTTAGACGGTTGTTTTGTTGGAACCGACTGCGATGACTCTGTTCAACATCCATAAACATCCATAAATTCTGTCCGAAACTGGCAGCTGAGCTTTCAATGCAAGTGTCCATTGTTTGGTACAATTGCTATAGGTTGGTTGGGGTGTTGCCAAATTTTATGGTAATTTTCATAGAATTTTGTGGCACATAATATTTTTATAGTTCTTGCTCAATTTAATAAAATGTGCATGTTGTTACAGATGGATTGACAGTGGATGTATGCTGAGAATCGTGCTAGCAATGAGTACATAGAAGGCGTCTCGGCGTTCTTACGAGTAGCCGAACAGTATAGTTTGAACACAAGGGAGATGTGGATCAACTGTCCATGCTGTCATTTTGAAAATTTAAAGAGCTTCACAAACCTTGCACAGATCCAAGCACATTTGATCAGTAAACAGGAATTAATTCTAATTCCCACATGATAAAAAAAAGTAAAAGGTCTCGCGAAGAAAATAATCCTATTTGACCACTATACATTGCTAGCATCAGGAAATAGAATAATCGCGAATTCCGGGTAACTGGCCAAGCTGCTAAAGTAGCTAAAGTAGTGATAAATCCTGTCAATAAAATAGATCCTAATGAAAGTCCATCGATTCCCAATCTCCAGTGGAAATCGAAGACATCTATCCATTTAGAATCCTCCTTTAATTGGATTAAGGGATCCTCCAGTTGGAAATGATAACAGAATGCATAAGTCATTAGAAGGAATTCGGGATTCATGGAGGGGTATGCATGCTGGACCAGACGCAGTGAAGATCAGATTGTAGAGGAAGGTCCGGCAAATATGGATGAAGGTAACAACGTGGCTGGTACTGTCAATAGCACACCTCTTGTGCATACGCGTGAGGACGTGTGTGCATCACAAGAGGACGCGTCGCAAGACGACACGTCATCGCATGAAGACAACGAGTTAGATCAGATGATCTGAGACGTCAAAAGAAAACTGTGAGAACGATCGGGAGTACAGGAAATTTGTCTGCTTATTGGAAGACTTGGAGAAACCAATGTATCTTGGCTGCAAGTTCACAAAGTTGTCGAGCGTTCTGGAACTGCTGAAACTGAAGGCTAGCAGCGGATGGACTGATAAGAGCTTCTTGTCGCTGCTAACATTGTTAGGGGACATGCTTCCAAAGGGAAACCAGATGCCAAAGACTACATACAGAACTAAGAAGGTTCTTTGCCCTTTGGGAATGGAGGTAGAGAAAATATATGCTTGTAGGAATGACCGTATCCTGTACCGTAAAGAGTACGTGAATCTACGGGTATGTCCAGTGTGCAAAGCTTCTCGATATAAGTGTAAGATCGATAGTGATGACGTCGAGGAAAGCATAGAGGTTACGAAGGGGACTCCTGTTAAGGTTGCCTGGTACTTGCCCATAATTTCCCGTTTGAAGCGCATATTTGCGAACCCGAAGGAGGCCAAACTGATGTGTTGGCACGCAGACGAGCGTACAGACAATGGGATGTTGAGACACCCAGCAGATTCTTTACAGTGGCAAAATATTGACAGGAGGTATACTATGTTCGGCGATGAGGCCAGGAACGTAAGGTTTGGGCTGAGCACCGATGGAATGAACCCATTCGACAACATGAGTAGCCCACACAGCACATGGCTCGTGAATCTTTGCATGTATAACCTTCCACCTTGGCTGTGCATGAAGAGTAAGTACATCATGCTGACAATACTTATCCAAGGTCTGAAACAACCCGGTAACGACATTGATGTGTACTTTGCCCCATTAGTGGATGATCTCAAACTTCTCTGGGTTGAAAGCGTAAGGGTATGGGACGCACACCTAAAGGAAAACTTCACGTTACGCTGCATGTTGTGCATTACCGTCAACGATTATCCAGCCAACGGTAACTGTTCGGGGCAAACTATTAAAGGGAGCAATGCATGTGTTCAGTGCCTTACTGATACAGCAAACAGGTGGCTAAAACACTCTAAGAAAACGGTCTGCATTCATCATCGTAGGTTCTTTATATGGGATCACCGTTACCGCAGGATGAGGCACGAATTCGATGGAACCACCGAGAAAGGCTCAGCTCCACATATTTTTAGCGGCACCGACGTTAAAGACCTGAAAGTCGTGCTTGGAAAGGGGATGTTTAAAAGGCGAGGTAGAACGAAGAAAAAGAAGCCCGTTGAGAAGATCATCTGGAAGAAGAGGTCAATATTCTGGGACCTCCCTTACTGGAAGCATCTAGAAATCCTTCACAGCATCGATGTGATGCACGTAGAGAAGAATGTGTGCGATAGCATAATGGGTCTCTTATTGAACATGCCTGACAAAACAAAAGATGGTCCGAATACACGGCTAGACATGGAAGATATTGGAATCTGACTAGAATTATGCCCGCAAAAAACAGCAAACGGAAAGACGTTCCTTCCGCCTGCATGTTATACCCTTTCCAAGCCAGAGAAGACTGAGTTATGTGATTGCTTGTATGGTATCAAGGTTCCATCCGGCTACTCCGCCAACATCAAGAGACTTGTTTCCATGGAAGTTCTACAATTAATTGACATGAAGTCACATGATTGCCATGTGCTTATGACACAGATTCTCCCGGTTGCAATTAGAAATATTCTTCCACCAAACGTGCGGTGGACTCTCAGGAAGCTGTGTGGTTTCTTTAACACACTTTGGAAGAAGGTCATTAGCATCGATGAACTATATGGTCTGCAAGATGGGGTTGTGAAGACTCTATGCAAGCTCGAGATGTTTTTCCCTCCGTCGTTCTTTGATGTCATGGTTCATCTCATAGTCCATCTAGTGCACGAAGTAAGGATGTGCGGCCCTGTGTTTCTTCGCAGCATGTACCCATTTGAACGCTACATGGGAATTCTGAAGCACTATGTTCGGAATCGATCTCACCCTGAGGACAGTATCATCAAAGGCTATGCAACAGAAGAGGTAATTGAGTTCTGTGTTAATTACATCTCTCATCTTCAACCAGTAGGCATGCCTCGATCTCGCCATGAGGGAAGGCTGCTCGATGTAGGGATCATTGGAAGGAAAGTGATCGATCCTGTTCAGATTGAGTATGCTCAAGCCCACTTCACTGTTTTGCAGCACATGGCCATTGTTTCGCCATATATGAATGAACACAGGGACATTCTACGTCAACAAAATCCAACTCATGCAGATGATTGGATCATAAAACTTCACAATGCAGAGTTCAATGAATGGTTCAAAGAGCGATTCCGTGTACTCCCATGAAGTGGTGCATTGTCATATTTAGCTAGAGGCCCAGCATGGTCGGTCATCACATGGAAAGGGTACCAAATCAATGGGTACATGTTTCACACAAAAGAACAAGATATGAAAAGCACAGTGCAGAATAGCGGTATCTGTGTTGAAGCTCTCGAAACATATGGTAACAAGCAACTATACTATGGGTACATAGATGAGATTTGGGAGCATGACTACGGCAAAAATTTGAAAATCGCGTTGTTCCGTTGCCGATGGGTCAATAAGAAACAAGTCATACCTGACGACAAAGGCCATACCACCGTGAACCTTGAATGTGTCGCGTACAAAAATGAGCCTTTCATCCTCAGTCAACTAGTTCATCAAGTCTTCTACATTACCGATCCATCCAACAAGAAGCGGCACGTAGTAATGCCCTTAAAAAGGAGTATTGTCGGAGTTGAACATGTGGTGGATGAGGAAGATTACAACAACATCGATGAGTTCCCAGAGGCCGATGATGGAACAAGGGTCAAAGATGAATTGCAGCATGATCCTGCTCCGTATAAATGAAGTGATCATCAAGAAGGAATTATTTTGTAACATAACTTCTGATATTAATGTATATATGGTACTATTTCCTATGATTTAGATTGATCGTATATGTTCTATGAGCTAAATGATTGTATAAGCGAGAAAAGGGTAGAAGAATTATAGACATTTTTTTAGATATTTTTTGCAAGAAATGCAAAAAAGAAAGGGGAACCTAATCTCACCTTCGGGTATCTTAGTCAGTTTCCCGTGGTTAACCGGCTGCGATGACTCCGGGTATCTCAGTCGGTTTCTCGTGGTTAACCAGTTGCGATGACTTTGGTTAAGGGTTCGTTCCCTCCACTGGAACTTCACAAAGTTTTCGACTCCCGCCTTTCTCGCAGGACCCGCCGCCGCCTCTAACCGCCGCCGCTCGAGCCGCCTCAACCACCAAGCTTCTTCTAAGATGGCTTCCCCAACATGCCGGACCAAGTCTTCAAGCCGCCGAGCCGCCGGCGCCGCCTCCGACCGCCGAGCCGCCACCTCCGACCGCCGAGCCACCGTCGCCTCCGACGCCAATGCTGCCGCCGCCTCCGAAGCCCGAGCTGCCGCCGCCTCCAACGCCCGAGCCACAGCCGTCTCCGACACCCGAGCCGCCGCCTCTGACCGCAATGCCGCCGCCGCCTTCGATGCCTGAGCCAATGCCACCTCTGACGCCCGAGCCGCCGCCGCATCATCCCCGGTCCAGCAATAGAGGTAGGTTGCCCTAGCACCCGGCTGAACTAAAGCCGTTGTTGATCAGTAGCGCCATTGCTTGGACTTGCCCTACCCCCCGGCTGAATATGTCTTGGGCTTGATTTGGTTCTGTAAAAGAAGAATAGGACCATATGAAAGAGACTTGTTTCTGTGAATGGTTATAGTTCAAGCTTTGTTCTTAGTTTCAGTCACATTACTACCATGCATTAGTGTCCTAATTGTCTAGAGAATTTTTGATACTGAATGTGTGAATATCTGAGGTATTTTATTATGTATATCCTCCAAAACCATGCTCTTAATGCTTGCTCTTTGATGCTCTATAATCCCAAGATCGCCAGACAGTGGCGACTCTCGGTCGCCGTCGCCACCTAGGCCGTCTGGGGACTCAACCGGCACCTCCGGGCCTAAGAAAAAGGCCCGTCGAGGAGAAGGAAGGAAACGGTCGAAGAGACCCGAATCGAAGTACACCGTCATGCAATTGCATGACTCAGGGGCACCAGACAAGCCTGAGAACGCAATGAGGAAGTTCAGCACGGTCTGCATCATCGTAGCAAGAGAGTGGGTCCCAATCACTCTCGAAAGTTGGAAGAGAGTAGGGACAGAACAGCTCGCTGTGATTTCTGCCAAAATCCTGGGATATTTCATATTCCTCGAAGAATGGAAAGCTCGTATCGAACGAGCTGCTAAGATGACAGCTTGCAAGGCTTGGAAGAACTGGAAGACTGTGCTCGTCAATGAGTACGTCTATGCCAAGGTGGAGCCTTTCGGGAAGTGGCCGATGATTACTTCGAGGTTTGGACTGAATTCATCAGGATGAAGACGACGGATGAATTAAGAGTAAGAGCTTGCAAAATCGGGAGCTCTCTAAGAGGAACAACCACCCGCATCGTCTAGGGACCACAGGCTACGCGGGAATGAAGAAGAGATGGGAAAGGGAGGATGAGCAGGCATCGCAATCGGATGCCCCTCCCAGATTTGCAAACATCGCGGATGCAAGGACCAAGCCTGGGTTAGAGCCAGGGCATCTGCATCGACATCGGCTTCGGACGACCCAGCATTTGAGAACCCAGCTGACGCACAAGTGTACCGACGTTTGGTGAGATATAATTCTCACCTTAATCATACTAACAGCTTGTCAGTCATACCAATTGTAGTAACTATTAATTCTGACTTTTACAGCTGAAGATAGATGTGTCATCCCAGGCTGGCACCTTCGTAGGAGATGTGCTCGAAGAGGGCTTGGGTAATCGCGAGCACCCAGGTCGCACGAGGGGTGTAGGTTCCCTCATTCCCCACAAGTACGGACTCTCCCAGGCTCTGGAGGCGAAGCGCGAACGCAAAAGGGCGAGGAAAGCCGCTGAAGAACAACGCAAGCGCGAAGAGTTGAAGCAAGAGATACTTCGCGACTTAAGAGCGGAGTTGATTCGACAAGAACAGCAAGCTTTTGCTAGCCCTGGGGCTCGACACAGTAGTTGCGCGTCCATTGACCTCCCTACTCGCTAGGAAGATACAACTTCTACCTGGCCCTGTGATCAAATCTAGGTATACTTCATATACCTTGTCTCTTATTGAACATGCGATTGTTTGTGGCCTGTTGGCTAAAACGCTCTCTCATGTAGGCTCCCACGAGATGCACGATTCAAGTGCAGTTGGTGGGTATGGATGATCTCATGGATGCCGCTTGGGGGCTAGTGTTCCCAGCAATGGGAGAGCAGAGGATACATAACGTCCCCATAAACCCTTTGTACGTAAAGGTGAGCATCGATGGGGTTAACGACACTTTCAGCAAGCTGAAGCTCCTGATTCCACCCAACGATGAGATCTTAACTCTAAATCAAGCCAAGGGGACGCTCATCCAGTGGCCCAAGAAGGACATCTCCCTCGATGCGTCGTGGCCGACTAAGAATGTTACGGCACGACTGTCGCCTAAACCAGTGGAGCCTATGGCGATCTCACCGCTTGTGCTACCGGCGCTGTCATCGAGATAGCTTGAGCTGGCAACACAAGAATCACTGAAGAGGTCTCTCAAGGTGGCATCGCCATAGCATGGCCAGGGAAAGGAATTAATGAAGTTAGCCAAAGACTGAGAAATAACCATCCAACAAATACAAGCCATATATGATGCTGGAGGAAGTCTCCCTGAGGCTCCGACAGTCCCGACGTACAAGCCTGGGAAGCCGATGCTCAAGAATCATAAAAAGATGATGTCTGAACTTGGCTGGGCTTGCGTTGCGTTGCACAACCATTACTTGGCCAATTTTAAGAAACCCAAGGATCAGCGGGTCGGTAGCATCGTTGGCACATTCAGACGTGAGCACTTCCTCCATGATAAGGGTTGACTTATAAATGTGACTTGGGAGGACTTGTTCCTTATGTACAACCTAAGCACCTTGGACGCGGGCCTCATGAGGTGCTTCACATTGTTAGTACTTACAATCGTGCTCCATTTAATTTACTATGATACGTACACATGTCACAAATACGGAACTCTTCCCTCTATGTATATGTAGGTTCGCTTATATCAAGACGAGAGAAGCAAATAATCCGATAGGATTCATCGACCCGCACCTTGTCTCCGAGCAATCCATGGATGCTGCTGAAAGGGTTGTCGAGGATTATCTCGTCGATATCATGGAGGCCAGCCAGCATAAGAAATTCATCCTCTATCCCTTCAACAAAAGGTAAGCACTATAAACTTGTTAATGTCTCGAACATGTTCATTTCATACCTTCGGCGCATCATCAACTAACTTGGGATTAAGGACCTTTTAGCACCTATTGGATCCTTATTGTTATCATACTCCCTACCAAGAAGGTGTATTATATGGATTCATACAACGACAAGATGACCGACTTCGAGAGGGTCAGCAAAGTGATCGATAGGTAAACAAATTACCTCATGAAATTCCATGGTAATAGGTCATTGGTATAAATACGGCTTTTCTTCTACGATTCAGAGCGTACCAAATATTTTGTAATCGCGTGAGGGAAAAGGATGATGCGGGGGCCCCTCCTAAGTTAGACCACCACTTCGCTTTCCGGTATGTATCCTGTCGCATACTTTTAGACTCCGTGGTATCACTTCTATAGAACTATATACCGAGGGAATGTATATCTTTGCAGTGCCAGCAGCAACCCACTTTTAGCAATTTGTGTGGCTTCTATATTGGCCATCACATGAACCTTCTCATGTCTCGAGCTTCCGCTCACAAATTCTCGGTTACCGAGGTATGCTAATTATCATTTTGATTTTGTTTTAATCATCTTCTATGTAGCATCAGTATGATCTTTATATCGACAGGTTCATACTATTGCACGGATGGAATTGCCGAAGACGGATCTAGCCAGGATTCGAGAAGACATGGCGTGTTTCCTTCTTGAGAGCGTCATTGATCCAAAAGGCGAGTTCTACTATGACCGATCCGAGGACTAAGACAATTGTTTTTAATGAAATGATCAATGTTTAGTTGTCAGGACATGTTGGAAATTCGTCAGGACATGTGATGGATGTTGTGGTGTAAATATTAAACTTCTATATACTTTCATTTATGTTTAGCAGTCAATTGAGATATGATGTCAATATGAACCTCTGTTATAAATTCAATTTGGATGTGAAATGTGTTCTGGGGATTATGAGAATCTGGGTATATAAATTGTGTTTTCTATTTTAGGGCAGGCAGAAATTCAGATTATGCCCGCCCTGTACCAACGAATATCCCAGCCGGTTGTTTCCCTGGAACCGGCTGCGATGAGCCTTCATCATTGCCTGTTCAACCGGGGAAACCGTCTGAGATATCATATTATCTCAGCCGGTTCCCGTGTAAAAAACGACTACAAAAGTTTACTCTTCAGTCATTTCGGCTGGAAAACAGACTGAGATATGATATTATCTCAATCGGTTATTCGTTGTGAACCAATTGGGATAGCATATTATCTCTGTCGGCTCCCATGTGGAAACTGACTAACAAAGTTTACACTTCAGTCGGTTCAGCTCGAAAGCCGACTGAGATATGATATTATCTCAGTCGGTGTTTATTTGGGAACGGACTGAGATATGATATTATCTCTGTCGGTTTTAAAAATGAATCAGCGGAGAATGTGTTATCTCAGTCGGTTTTATAACCGGCTGAGAAAGTTCGTATTATCTCTGCCCTTTGTCTTCAGCCGGATGGGAAACCGGCTGAGAAAGTCATTTTGGGCCAGCTGTAATTGTGTTTTCTGTAGTAGTGTTCTAAATTATTCTGAACCGTTTATTCCTTTTGATCAAGGGTCTAGATTGAATATGGTGACCTACTACCTCACCTCTTGAGAGGAGGTAATAGACCACCCTAAATAGGTATTATTGGCTTTTATATTTGAATATTAGCATAGGAGGAAACGATAAATTTGAAAAGTACCAATTGATAATATAAAAGTACATTGCTATATATTCCTACCATATCGGCAATACGTGAAGAAAAGGAAGTCAAAAATATTATAACAGGACGATAACGGAGCAACATTTTCAGTCGAATCAGAAATAAATCGGGTTATGTGGTTATATTTTGTAATGTGACAACAATTTGAGTGTATACTACTGCAGAAAGGGACACCAGTGACGGGCCTAAAAAGCCCAGTAGTGACGAGCGGGGCCGGCCCGTCACTGGTGACCCGCCACTGGTAACTGGTTATCAGTGGCGGGCTATCCGCTCGTCACTGGTAATTTGGTTACCAGTGACGAGCTATATTTGCTGCCCGTCACTGGTAATATATACAGCAGTGACGAGCTCTCCAGTCCGCTCGTCACTGCTGTTACGAGAGGCCCAAGCACGTTGCTGCCGCGGCAGCAAAAACAGCCGTTTTGGCTGCCGTGGCAGCCATTATGTCTGCCGGCAGCAACGTGCTTGGGTGCTGCAGCAGCCATTTTGGCTGCCGCTCCTAGGGCGTCGGTCGCCGTTCTCCTAGGGCGCTCTCCAGCCCCTGTGTACTGCAGGGGTCCTGGAGGGGGGTGTACCCCTTCAGTCGCCGTTCTCCTAGGGCGTGCCGCTGTGGCCTAATAGCGCTTGCGGCGATGCCTCGTTGCGTCGGCATCCTACGTGCCCGGTATGCTTCGAAGGCCACCTCGCTCGCGCTCTCGGATGTCGCACACGATAAGTACATATGTCAAACCGACTACGAAAGTAACAAGTGCCAATACGTAAATATGTCCAGAAACGTACAAAGTAGACCAGTTCGGGAATACACGACCACAAACACAATACATATGCAATGTTTTTCCGTCCTCTAGGGCCTAGCTGCATGTGGGCACGCGAATGGGTCTTCGGTCGGGATTTGGCGAACTCGCTGCTCTGTGCGAGCGGCGTGTTCCTCCCTTGGGTCAGTGCCGGCGTAGAAAAGCCCCGTATCCGAGACGACGTCCTTGTTGATGACGTTCGCAAACGCATTCTGGAGGCGTGCAAACTCTTGCCTCCAGTCATATGGCTTGTGCTCGAGGTTATTACTCCACTTGCGCAAGTCGTCATGTTTGCGAAACGTGTTCCGCGCCCGTACAAAGTCGTCCATGTGGCAGCAGACGTAGTAGCCACACGTCACACTACCCTCCGGCTGCTGCCTGCAACAGAAATCGGTCACGTGTTTGAATCGTGGAGCGTCACTTCTTTTTAGCATAGTTGCTCCTCCTCCCTTCTGTGCAAAGTCGAAGAGAGCATCATCCAGAACTTTCTTGAGGAGGGTGTAGTCTTTCTTCACCCTCTTCATGGAATCATAGTAATATGCCTTGCTTTCCTTCGGCGTTAGCACTAAGAGGATCCAGTGGTCGCTGTCCAGACATGTGAACAAACCAATATTAACCCACGAAGTTAGCTAGGTGCACAAGCCAAAGAGAAATTTACGAAAGCACAAAGTAGAGAATGACTTACAAGGGATTGTAGGGCACGAGTAGGTATTCCTTGTCCTTATGCGCTATCATCGCATCACGAGGTATTCTTTCATAATCTCCCTACCTTCTTGGGAGCGAACGTTGTTCTCGTGCATGTGAAATGGATCTGCTATTGCAACATCGAAAATCTTCAGGCGTCTGATCTCTCTGGTTAGGTGAAGCGCCCATAGCCTGACGAAGGATGCTTCGAGGCGATAAAGGTTGAACATGCCGAAGATCTCCGCAAAGTCCAGATAGAACTTGTTCGCGGGATACTGCTCGACGAAATGGAAACCCTCTGGCACCTTCGCCGTGTAATACGAGACATTCGTTTCATCGGGTCCTAATTCAATCTCTCGAATGTTCTGATGCAGAATCTTCATTTCGTTCGGGAGGACGTCGAACTCATCCTTTGGTACCATCGGGTGACCCGGGATGTGATTGGGCCGCCATTGACGACCCGTTGCTCGCTGTCCTGATTGGGAAGATGCTGCGTACGTTAAGGATTTCTTCAACCTCGCGTCGCGCTGTCTATCGTAAGTTCCAGTGCTAGCATGTGTCTTCTTCGCCCCTTTTTTGGTCGTACGCTCCGTATCGAGAGATACAGCCCTCTGACCGGCCATCGCTTCTTTGGCTGCGCCCACGAGTGTTTTAGGAGTCAACTTCGTGTGGGCTTGCTCGTCATGCTTGGGTGGCGGCGTATCTACAAATGCTCGTGCCTCTTCGTCACGAGGCATGCCATGCTCCCCGCCATGCTCCGCGGCCTCCTCGGCATCCTCCATCTCAAAATCCTATAGGATAAAGGTGCGGAAATACCCAAAGGAGATGGTCTTGCTGATGGACTGTGGGTGTGGCTCGGCGAAGGTGCTGGACGATTGGAAGTCTCAATCAACTTAATCGCGTCCTTTGGCCACCTAAGGAAAAACCCCTTGCAGGCTCCTAGCTTCTCGTATCCCTCTTCAGGGGGGTCATTCAGAACCAAGTCCTCGAAGGTGCCGACCACCTTAGTCAACTCCACCCTTGCCATGTTTGGTGGTAAATCCACACAGTGCATCCTGTTCTCCGGCGTTACTGGGTGGACTCGACCGTACGCGACCGTCACCATCGAGCCGAGGACTTGGGTCTGCAGATGGCACGGAGTTATCACCTGCGGAACATACGTACGGGTCATCGATGTTAGAGTCGAAACAACGAAAAAGTTACGACACCCTTATGATTTGTTGAGCCGACGACGCTTACCGTTAGGCCGTCGATCGTATTTGGCGACCCGGGGCCAACGCCCGAGACAGAGGGGCTACTACTCCTTGCAGCAGTGAAGGGCGGCGGCTGCGTATCCAGATTATAGGGCGGCGGCTGCGTATCAGGATGCATGGGTGGGCGTCGTAGTTGATCGTACAGAGGCCCTAACAGACGTTTCACAGCCGCCTCCACTCGCGCATCGAATTCTTCATCTTGCTTGGCTTTCCTCCTCTCGCGGGCAGCCTCGCGGGTTTGGGGACCGTAATCAGCCCATCGAGCCCCATACCAGACGCCCATGACGCGGCCACGAGTCTCCGGCTTCCCGAGAGCCTTGTTGATAGGGTCTTGCCACCTCTCGGTACCGACAGAGTCCTGGGAGCTCTCAGGTTGCTGGCTCAGCTTTCTCTGCAAGCAACATGAACCGTTCAGAAACGTAATCTTTAGGAAATTAATCTACGTAGGACAAATAAAGTAAAATGGGTTCAGAGGTTACCAGTTCTTCGTGCACGTCCTTCATTTTCTCGTGCGTGAAGATCGGTTCCCCCGTCGCCGGGTCAAATTTTGCACGGGCCCTCACAAAATCCTTTCCGCGCCCTTCCTGGATGTCCGAGAAAGGGGGTTCTTTCCCGGCCGCAATCAACCTTGCGTCCTCCTTGTCTCATTTAGGCCTCTTCCCTTGGTAACCACGGCTGCCGAGTCTGTGGTCACCCACGATCTTGCCCCGCATGTCCTTCCCCCAATCACTCTTCCTCCTGAATTCATCGCCGGAGCGAGTTTGAATGAACTCGGTCCAGTCCGCCTCATCTATCGTAGGCCATTTCTTCTTTATCACGGTCTCAAAATCTTGATCCTTCATTTTATTGGCATGGTATCGCCAGGTATTCAAGGATTTGGTCATCATGCTCAGGGCTTTCGTCGCGACTCTGTTTTGTCGACCTCGGGGACGGAGTACCTGCTGAATAGCCTGTCCAGGAGGAGAGTTCGAAGATGCTCGGTTTCTCTCGTCCTTATGTCGGAGGTTGTGATCTTCACCGTTTCACGCAGGATGCAGCCTACGGCGTTTGAGTACCCCTGTGCGGCTCTTACAGGACTGGCAGGTTTACCCAGATCGTCCACTCGAGTGATTACGAACATCTCGGTACTCAACTTGTTAGGTCTCCTAGGCGCGAGCCGCCTTTTCCGCTTGGATGGTGGAGCCCCGTCCGCCTGTTCTTCTTTAATACCGGTCTCGTACTCACGGCCGGTCCCTTCGTCACGATCGGTCGTGTCTTCAGCACCGCCGGACTCTTCGTGGGACGACTCGTACTCGTTGTTATCCCCGGAAGCAGGGTCGTCGACGATGGCGGCCCCCTGAGATGTTTGTTCGAGGGCCAGGTCCCGGGGAGCTTCCGCACGCCCCTCGATATCTCGGGATGATGCGGGGACATCCGTTGGTGTCCGCGATGGAGAGGGGCTACTTCCAGCCATTTTCGAACGTACTAGAAACTTATTGAACACAAAAAATGGAAACTAGACTTACGAAAGCTTTCATGAGAGTAACAACAATATGAAATCTTATTAAACAAAAGCATATAACTGAGCATGACAACAATATGAAAATGTTTGCTTATGTATTTCTAATATCCATTCATTATAGCAAACAAGGGTGGGAATTAAAATTTTATTTGCAATTGAGATTATGAAAATCTTGTTAAACAAAAGCATATAACTGAGCATGACAATGAACAACAATGACACGAATATACCGTACATACAATGAAAATTGAAAATTTCGGCATGACCTTTACTAAAATTATGCAAAATTGAGTATCGAACGTGACAAAATGTTGACGAAGCAACATTTCGTCTAAACGTTGAACTCAGTTTCCCTGAAAAATAAACAAAGCAACGAATGTTGCCTCGGCTCGACGGCCGTACCACAAGCATATATGAAATACATTCAGATCGTCATCTCACATTCATTTTTTTGCCATCGCAACAAATGACTTTTAGCCATCGCAAAATCCACCAACAACTCCAATCACACCCAAGACAAAGCTCACATCTCTAGTACTTGAACCACCAACATACACTTAATACATGGATAATCATTCATTTTTCACATTTCTGTGAATAAGAACTGAACCATTAAACTGAAGCAATTTACACGTTTAATTATTTACCTTGCCCAACTAGCATTTCAGACAAGAACAGAACATGAACTCACCTTTCCAACAAGCATTTCAGAGCATGTACAAGCATTTTCGTTTTATTTCAGAGCATGAACAAGAATGGATTAACAAACTAAAATCATGAATAGGTCGGGGCACCTGGAGGACGGCGGTGGTAGTGCTAGAGTTGCTAACGGCCTCGACAGTGGGGCTCGAGGAAGCCGCGGTTGGGGAGGCGCGAGGGCGGCGTCCGGTGAGACGAGGCGGCGTCGGTGAGGGAGGCGGCGTCGGTGAGGGAGGCGGCGTCCGGTGAGAGGAGGCGGCGTCGGTGAGGGAGGCGGCGTCGGTGAGGGAGGCGGCGTCCGGTGAGAGGAGGCGGCGTCCGGTGAGGGAGGCGGCGTCGGTGAGGGAGGCGGCGTCCGGTGAGAGGAGGCGGCGTCGGTGAGGGAGGCGCGAGGGTGGCGTCCGGCGAGAGGAGCGGCGGCGGCCTGGCGGCGTCGGGCGCGAGGGCAGTTGGGTGGATTTGGGGATTTAGGGCACGCGCGGGAATATTTCCCCAAGTCCCCGCGCGCGATGGTTTATATGTATAAGTTAGCAGTGACGGGCCATGAAGGGCGCTCGTCACTGATAAGCTATACCAGTGACGGGCGATACACGGTGCTCGTCACTGGTAACTTATATACCAGTGACGGGCCAGAGCTATTTATCGTCACTGGTAATAGTTATACCAGTGACGGGCTAGCCCGAGAGCTCGTCACAGGTAAGTTAGGGATAGCTTTTTGGAAACCAATTATACCTTCCATTATACAGACATAGGTAGTCAGTAATCTATAGTATATATAGTAATCTTGGGTATTTTTTCAATTAGTTTGAAATTCTAATTTGCGAACAGGATATTTGATTTCGTATTTAGTTAGCACAGATTATATTGACATATGTCGTGAAAATAATTAAGTTACAGCCAGTGCTATTACATTTTTCAATAGTACTTAGGGTTAGTTAGTACTTAGGGTTAGTACTTAGGGTTAGTACTTAGGGTTAGTTAGTACTTAGGGTTAGTTAGTACTTAGGGTTAGTACTTAGGGTTAGTACTTAGGGTTAGTTAGTTAGGGTTAGTTAGTACTTAGGGTTAGTTAGTTAGGGTTTCTTAAAGAATTATGTACGAGACCGTTTGTTTATTATTTTGCGCGCGCAATGATAACTTCATGCGTATAAATAGAATTAACATAAATACCATTATTGTTATATACATAAATTTCACAAAAGTGAGCTATACATCATTAATTAACTTAATTAAATTACGACATTCTTTGACAATCTTCTCATTCTTCAACAGTCTTCTCAACGGTAGTCTTGGTCTTCTTCCTGGTATAGGTTAGCCCCTCGGAGTGAGTTCGTCTTTTGAAGGGACGCACGGCCGGACATGTAGTATTTCTCCTTCTGCTGGGCCTTGGCTGATTGTCTTCCTCCGTATCCGGGTCGTCAAATTGGTCATAGTCGTCTTCGTCAACGACACCATCGATTCCAACGATACTCCTTTTGCCCCTCCTCATGACATGACGGCTTGGCCTCGTCGGGTCGGCTATGTAGAAGCATTGGGCCACTTGTTTAGCTAATACCCACGGCTCATTTTTGGCACTTATCGCTTTCACATTTACTGTCTCAATAGGAACTGCTTTCGGTATGACCATGGTAGTGAAATAGTCTTTCGTTTCGACATTCTTCGCCCATCTTACCCGGAACATGGGGATCTTGGTTACGGTGTAGTCCAGTTCCCAAATCTCTTCCAGCCTACCGTAGTATCTGTCCTTTTTCTTACCAGTCAGGGCCTCCATCGTGACCCACAGAGTTCTGGTACACGCTCTTCTGGTCTTGTGCCTCTGTATAGAATGTGTATCCGTTGATGTCGTATGCTTGGTATGTCCCGACATTCATCAGGGGTCCCTGTGCCACGTGAAACACCGTCCGTGCTACGTCATCATCTTTTGAGAAGCTATGTTCATCGAAGTAGTTTTTTAGCCACCTGGCGAACGTAGCGTTGTGCTCTTTCATGAGAGCCGCCTCGGTCTTTCTTGAGCCGTGCTTTGTTTTTAACATTGCCATGTGCTGAATAACATAAGGACGGACCACTGAGAGGTGCTATAACACTACTGTGTGCGCTCTGACGTAATCGTCTGATCGGTTCGGAGAGTCACTGTGCACATGTAAATCCTTCTTTCCTCGTCGGTGACCTACGCCATCGAGCCTGCCAATGTGCCGATTAACAGGCACGCCTATAGGTTTGTCGACTTTCATGTAATCCGTGCAGAACTCGACGCTCTCCTCCGTGAGAAAGCCCTGGACGATGCTCCCGTCCGGATGAGACCTGTTGCGAACGTATCGCTTGACGACCCCCGTTGAACCTCTCCAACGGGTACATGTTGTGTAGGAATACTGGACCTAGGTCGATGATCTCCAGGACGATATGGATCATGAGATGAACCATGACGTCGAAGAATGCGGGCGGAAAGTACATCTCGAGCTCGCAGAGTATGACAATGATCTCCGCCTGCAGTCGCCGGTAACGCTTCTTAGTGATGGACTTCTGAGAGATAACGTCGAAAAAGTTACAGAGGTCAAGCAGTGTCTCGCGGATCCATGGCTCCATTAGCCCTCTAATTGCAACCGAAGTATCTGCGTGATCATCACGTGACAGTCATGAGACTTCATACCGATTAGTTTGTGGTTCTGCGTGTCTAGAAATCTCTGTATGTTTGCCGAGTAGCCGGAAGTTACTTTGACACCTCTGAGGCATTTGAAGATTTTATCCAGCTCGTTTGTACTTAGAGTGTAGCAAGCGGCGGGACAGTCCGTCTTGATTTTGGTAACATTCCTGCCCAACTTGGTCTTCTCCTCCTTGGCCCACAGCTCTCGTCTTATCCCCAGTTCCTCGTAGTCAGCTCGTGCCTCTCGGCCCATCCTTTGTCTTGTCTGCCATGTGGAGCAAGAGACCGAGCACACTCTCACAGACATTTTTCTCAATATGCATGACATCTATGCAGTGCCGCGTCTCGAGAAAAGGCCAGTAAGGCAAGTCCCAGAAAACAGATTTCGTTTTCCACACGCCTCCCAGCGGCTTTACCTTCTTCTGCTTCTTTCCCGCCCTAGGGCACTCCCCCCAAGAGTTCAACATCTCGTATATTTCTTCCCACTCCTCTTACGTGGTGGTCCTCGGGTCTCAATCGTATTGTCGAACTTTTCTTTTTCTTGTCTCCACGGGTCGTCCTGTTGAAGCCATCTTCGGTGGCCCATGTACACGATTTTGTGAGAGCCCGGTAGGTGACGACTTGTTGTATCTTCCATGCACTTAACACATCCTTGGTATCCGTGGCAAACCTGGCCGGATTGATATCCATAGCGGGATAGTCTTGCACCGTTGTGATCATCATAGCTCTCATATTGAAGTAGTCTCCTTCGTGAGCGTCCCAGACCCGGACCCCTGGTTCAGCCCACAGTGTATCTAGCTCCTCCTTCAGTAGTTGGTGATACACGTTCAGATCGTTCCCTGGTTGCTGCGGCCCTTGAATTAGCATAGACAGGTGTAGGTACTTCCGCTTAAAACAGAGCCACGGAGGGAGGTTGTACATCCATACGACCACGGGCCAGGTGATGTGCCTGCTGCTCATCTTTCCAAAAGGATTGAGTCCGTCCGTACTCATTCCAATTCTGATATTCCTCGGCTCTCCTCCGAATTCGGGGTATTGGTCGTCGATTGCTTTCCACTGGCAACCGTCCGCAGGGTGTCTCAGCACGGCGTCATCTTTCCTTGGCCTCTCGTCGTGCCAACGCATGAGCTTCGCCTCCTTCTTGTTTGCGAATAGACGCTTCAAACGGGGAATGAGTGGGAGGTACCATACAACCTTTGCAAGAGCACCGCTCTTCACTCCGTTCTCACCATCTGGTTGGTAGTTCTTTCCCCGCTTGAATCGGGATGCTTTGCACTCGGGACACTTGGTTAGCTCCGCGTACTGCTTCCGATATATGATGCAGTCATTCGGACACGCGTGGTATCTCGTCACCTCCAGTTCAAGAGGGCACACGACCTTCTTGGCCTCATCGCAACCACGAGGCAACACGTTCCCCTCCGGCAGAACTTTTGCGAGATACTCCAATGTCTCATCGAGGCTTGTGTCCGTGCTGTTGTGGAGTGCCTTCAGTCTTAGAGTTCGAGCGTGACTGAGAGCCGCGTGTACTCGGGATTGCAACCGGGATACAAGGGAGTCTCGGAGTCTTTCACCAGTGTCTCCACTTGGCAGCCTCTCTACGAGCAGCACTATCCTTATTCGTCTCTTTCACAACCTGCTCTTGCACATGACGGTCCTGGACCATTCCGGCCAAATTGTCCCCCGTGCTTCGCGTATCCGCTTCAGCCTCTTCATGTCCTCCGGCATCTTTATAATCCAACCGTTCTGCTTCCGGCTCCCCATGTACTGCTTCTTCATCTAACCTTTCGTCATCGGCAACAACCTCATCCTCATCACCGTGACTTGTCCACCGTGTATAACCTGCCATGAACCCCCATCGCACCAGGTGCATGTGCAAAAAACCAGATTTCCTTTCGTACATCTTCAAGTTTTGCAATCACGACATGGACAGCATATCTTCGTGCCACCCTTTCGCGCCATATCTCGCTCGGCGAAATCAAAGAACTCATTCAAAGACATATAGAAACTCTGTGTGTTCCTATCGCCGTCATACATCCACTTCGATCCATCGGTCGTTCGTTCCCTAAATGGAATTAAACTTGTTAAACAAAATTAACGGAAACAACACTTATGAAAGCTTTCATGAGAGCCTAAAAATAATAATGGAAACAACACTTATGAAACCTTTCATGAGAGGCTACAAAAATTAATAAAAGTTTTCTTTGCAATTGAGATTTTGAAATATTACATAAAACATTTCAAGATTTGGCAGGTTATTGAAATAAATTGTTAAAAATTCAAAATTTCGGCATGACCTTTGCTAAAATTATGCAAAATTGAGTATCGAACGTTGACAAAATGTTGACGAAGCAACATTTCGCCAAAACGTTGAACTCAGTTTCCCTGAAAAAATAAACAAAGCAACGAATGTTGCCTCGGCTCGACGGCCGGTACCACAAGCATATCTCACATTCACATTTATGAAATACATTTCATGCACATCTCACATCACCACAGATCCACCGAATCAAAGTATCATTTGCTTGTCATATATAATTACACATATATATATGATTCTGCCTCAGTGCATAAGAAATATAATTACTCATATATCAATTAAAGCAATGTACAGATCGAATTCATGAGGCTGACTTCACGTGATCACATTACAATTCAGTATGTATGGAAACTTCTTATCTAATATGCCGAATATTTTGCTCATCACCGTCAGAATACATCGATGTTTTGCTACATAACATTGCGGCCGGACAAAATAATCAATGCTTGAAATGCTATTGAGCAAAAGTTCACTTACTACCTCGATCCGTTCTTTGTTACTCGGTGTTCTAGAATCCATGTAGTAAAATTTTTTGGATATATGTAAAATTATGTACATTAGCTATAGAGAGGGAGAGCAAGCTAGAGAGGCAAGGGAGAGCAAGCTAGCTATTTTAGATACATTACTCGGTGTTCTTTGTTACTCGGTGTTCTAGAATCCATGAAGAGGGAGAGCAAGCTAGAGAGGCAAGGGAGAGAGAGAGAGATTAGGAGGGAGAGAGAGATGGCAAGCTAGGGAGGGAGAGAGAGATTAGGAGGGATCGAGAGAGATATGGCAAGGGAGCTAGGGGAGGTGGGGGATGATTTTGGAGAGCAGGATTCCTACCAGGGGCGTGTACGGCAGCGGCGGACGTGCAGGCGATCGGCGAGCTCGCTGCTGGCCAGTGAGCTACGACTGGCCAGCAGCGAGCTCGCTGATGACTTATAGGGCAGATTACCAGTGACGGGCGCATATAAAGACCCGCCACTGATAAATATATTACCAGTGACGAGCCAAACGTACACCCGCCACTGGTATGCATTCAGGGAGCAAGTTTGGCGGGAATTCTTATCGGTGACGGGCGATTTTACGAGCACGTCACTGGAGTATATTATATCAGTGACGAGCACGTATTCTTGCCCGCCACTAGTAATTCCAAATTTAGCAGTGACGGGCCCTAACGTCTGCCCGTCACTGGTAAATAATTACCAGTGACACGTGGAAATTATCGCCCGCCACTGCTAAATTTTCGGTTTACCAGTGACGTGTTTTTTGGGTGCTCGTCACTGATAAGTTGGCTTCTATAGCTGATTCTGCAGTAGTGACGTAACACGACAAGGTGTCAAATATTTTTGATCGCTTGAACAAAAAGATCTTGTAACAGGATTATTTGGTAATGTAGCGACATTTGATATATATTTTTCTTGTAACTTAACAACATTTTTTGAATGGACAAATTGCACAAAATATATCGTATAACATGAAAACATATCTGACCAGAAAAAATAAATCTTGTGACATTCAGGCGACAGAAAGATAAGAAAATTTTGAGCAACTGGTAATTAGCAACACCAATTAAATAATGGCCATGGCATGTATTTTCCGTCATCAGCTGTAAAATGTAGCTCATCATATGCTTAAAAAGTGAAAGCAACACCATTTAGAATCTTCGAGGGAGCACATCAAGGAGCCCTTCTAGCAGTGACACGTTATCACGATCTTTTTATTTAATTAAGTATCTCTAATTCAGGTAGCGTTTACATTAATTCCTGCAATTAGTGTCTTGCTAGGCTAGGTTAGTGTCATTATGGATTATCAGTGCACTGTCTTGTAAGCTGTCTCTTTCTGTATTAAATAATTTTTAAAGACAGCTTTCCCAATGCACTTATCTAATAAAATAACTTTCATTTATTGCATTTTGTGATCAATAGTACCATTTTAGTATTGTAGCCTATTTGTGGCACGTACTAATCTTTTCATGTTTGGAGAAGCTTGCATGAGAAAATAAACTAAGGATGTTACGTGTAAACTCTATAAATTCATGATCATATATGTGAGCGGCATTCATACATAAAACAGTACATGATATAGAGGAATTTAGTTTGGCCCAAAATTTTGCCAAATATGCTAAACCAAGTCCCTTTTAAGTTGGACATGAGTTGGACGAGCACGAATAAGAGAATCTCTTTGTAGCACATCGGCAAATGCAGAGATATTGCCATGAGTGAAAACTAGCGATAGAACGGTTGACGTGCTTCCAGTCTCATTCAGATCGAGAGGGATGGCTGCCATTTCCTTTTCATTTTCGACTATCATGTTGTGAAGAATGGTGCAAGCCAGCATGACCTTTTTGATGTCGTCCCTGTCGTATGTACGCGCTGGTTGACCTATGATACAAAAACGGCCTTGCAAGACACCAAATATCCTTTCAACGTCCTCCCTTGCTCCTTCTTTATGTTCAGCAAACAGCTTGTGCTTCTTTGTCTGCAGGAGAGCTATCGACTTAACAAATACAGCCCATTCTGGGCATATGTCATCAGCCAGGTAGTAGCCATTCTTGTATTCATTCATGTTGACAAAATAGTGAACTTGAGGAGCTTCCCCTCTCAATTTTTGAGTAAACAATGACACCAAAAAAGGCATACCATATCCAAAGATCCTGCGAAGCTACTACTTCTAGAATCAATGTAGGAATGCCTTGACCACCACGAGTGAATTGCCCCTTCCATGTGACGAGACATTTTTTCCAATGCTAGTGCGTGTAGTCAAGGCTTCCTACCATGCCGGAGAACTCACGACTCTCGCCAATTTGCAATGGGCGCTCCACATCTTCTGGGTTGGGGCATCGTAAATACTCCCATCAAATGTATCAATCATGCCTTGCACGAACATCTTCAAGCTCTCCACGGCAGTAATCTCCCGGATCTTCAAGTATTCATCGAGCAAGTCTGATGGGCTACCATATGACAATTGGCGAATAGCCGTTGTACATTTCTACTGTGGTGAGAGCCCTTGGCATTTAAGGGCATCTGTCCTTGCGGTGAAATACGGAGACCAATCCTAGTGCATCAATGATATGCAAAAAGAGAGGTCTTGTCATTCAAAATTTTTGATGGAATGTTGCAGCGTCTTAGAGAGGGTTGTTGAAGAAGTAATCATGCACTAACTGCACATGGCTTTCTTCATGAGGCCTAGTCACATACTCCCTCATTCCACTCCTGCTGAGAGACGATCTTCCTCAAAAATTATCAAGGCTTGTCTTCAAATTCACCATGGTCTCCTTGCAAAGGAGTCTAAGATGTCTTTCTCAACAAGAAATTCATTCAATGTGTACAGGTCCTTTGGATCAATGGTATTTGTCTCATCATCAATATCCTATTGATGGGACATTTTGTGAAGGAGGAAGTGGAGTAACAGCAAGAGAGGAGGACTTTGTGTGTATATGCAAGCTGACATATATATAGAGCAGTAGGAAAGAATGTATGCAGTCAAGTTGAGGTGTTCACATTTCTACAATGCATGAATTCAAGCACTAGTGGACTCTTCACAGTTCTACAAATACATGCGGTCAAGCACTAGTAGACTCTTTACATCTACAAATACATGTAGTCAAGCACTAGCGTTCACATTAATATGGACACAAAAATTGATACCAAAGTTGATGCGTAAAATGAAAATACCAACACAAAAATTGATATCAAAGCTGATATAGATTGATACAAAAATTATAGAATCCATTAGGTACTAACACAAAAACTGATACATATATATCTCCAGTAGCATTGATCCCACACTCATATAGTTAGTTCAAATAGAAAGTTCATACATATTTCTAGTTCATAGACCAAATAGCATTGATCCCATACTCGCTAATGTCTTCTCATGCTAAGCTTTTGCATCCTCATCCATCCCACTAGTGTCAGCAAGCAAGAGGTTGTTGTAAACTCATCCAATTTTGTCTCTTTTTGACGTCTTGGTGCTTCAAGCTTCTCGGTTGACATCCATTGATATATCTCTATCACCTTTTGCCACTGCTACTTAGACTCAGCCTGCACCTCCATGAACTTGTCTAATTTTTCTGTAAGCACCACCAAACCCTCCGGCATATCTTACGCCTTACATTTACCAGTGTGTTCGGCCTTAGCTGACTTGCAACCAATTGGGCATTGCTCGTCATCCACATCAACAACATGTGATGTGAGATCAAACCCCCACCCCGACAGACTCTTCTTTTCTTTTTGCTTGACTTTTTTATGTATGCCAACCATTTTCCCTAGTCCTTCAGTACACTGCACATATGCACCAATATGGAAGGTTTGGAATACGTGACTTGATACTTCTCCGGTGCCATGTTCATCAATTGGTCATCAGAATAACCACTTATGTACACTTTAGTCGTAGAACGCCACTGGCCATGGAAAGCATTGATCTGTGCCTTCACACGATGAAAATGGAGCTTGAGTTGGCATGCTCCTCTTCTCCTATGTTTTGGTGTGGTACTGTTGTAGACAGTAGCAATATCCTCCAGGTACTTCTCATTCTTCTTGTTATTCCCATTAATTGAATCATTCGAATTTTCCAACCAAGCATTAGCCTACATTTGGGAAAAAAGAAGGTAATTCTGGCCAACATGAAACTAAAGAAGTTAGTTGAAACAAGTTACGCAATTACCCATTTCTTTTCTTCCTCGTGCGACCAAGACAAACGTTTCATGGTCCTACGAGGCTCGGCATCATCATCATCATCATCAACAACATTAACAACCTATTTTTCTTTTTTGGAAGCCACCCTACCTGATGAGCCAAGTAGTTTTCCCGAAGTAGATACAGACGGTGATGGAGTTCCTTAGTATGCGGTGCTAGTGATGGCGAGAATGCAGCAAAATGCTGAGGAACACCAACAAAGTGGGAATTCTCCGAACTAGGATGTCCTTGTTGGGGAGGGGGAAAACTTGATGGATGAAGTGACGACAGGAATGGTGAGTCCACTAGACGGACGGGGATCCATTATCCTGCAATATACAAAAATAGCAATGGATAGATAAATAGTAGATACTCAAAGTGGCTACGATGCACAACTAGCAAAGACTTTACACTACACATCACATTAATATGCACTGTAAATTGTTGCTGTCCTTTCCAAAAACCAGAAAAGAAAATCTGATATAAGTAAAACAATGTTCATTTGGGTAGGATCTCTGTGCTACTAGAGAGCATATGTTTCCTAAAAAAAAATTAATGGCATTTCCCAAATACAAGAACTTCCATTGAACATTTGAAGAAAATACAAGAAGTCAAGGATATAATGACAACAAGCTAGTGTGATGCTCTAAGTCAAGACATTTCTGAAGCAATTGAAACACAATATTTAAGAGATGTGTAGTATATGTATAAACAGACTTGATCTTACCCTACATTCTTGCTAGTTCTAACAACCACAAATTCTATGGAAATTCTATGGACTCATTTTGTATTGCTCATACAACCAGAAATTCATTGCATTGGCATTGAAAAAGCTAACAATCAGAAACTTTCAGCACAAAATTGAAAAAAAAATTCACCACTGAAGGTAGCCCAGCTACCGAGGCGGCAATGGAGCCCAACATATGTGGCGCCATCGGGGCCGAACCATCCCGCCAAGATAGGGGAGGGAACTACGGCGGAGGTCGGCAGGTGAGCGCAGTGCTAGAAGTCAGCAGGGGAACGCGTCCGTCGAGATCGGCAAGAGGGAGCGCGGTGGTCAGGGTCGGCGGGAAAGCGGCAGCACTTGTTCACGGGCAGCGGCGCTCGTCTACAGGGGCTGCGGTGCACCTCCACGAGGAGGGGCACGCTGCTACGATGGAAGAGGGGGGTGGGGAGGGAGGTAGGGCGACGTATGGGAGAGGGCTCTCACGGGATCGAAGCGAGGGAGGGAGGGGATGGGGTCGAGGCACTGTACTTGCACGGGATGGAAGCGAGGGAGAGAGGGTGATAGGGTCAAGGCACGGCTTGCACGGGATCAGAGCGAGGAGTTGCTTTGAGTTGATCTGTGTGCTAAGAGTCATATCGAGGGAAAGAGACGGCTCTCATATTTCTCCTCTTTAATTACTCTAACGTCTCAGATTTTTTTGCCTAGTCGGTATGGGTTAAGAGACTGTTGACCATGCATTGAAACTACCCTTATATAACGCTGTTAAACTCATTCAAATTAATGGTAAAAAGAGGTGATGAGACCATTAGAGTATAAGAAATAACAGCCTTGCATATTGTCTCTTCTCACACTAAAACCTTGTTATATGTCATGAGTGATAGTAGTGGAATTAATTGTGATGCACTATCTAACAAGTAAAGAAACAAGTGAGACCTGAGCATATATTGGTTTATTAGAATATGACTTTTTAATGATTTTTTCGTTGTGACGGACAGCTACTAACTAGTACAATTTACGCAAAGACCTATCGCTATACGAAGTCTGTCTTCTCAATTAATATTTCATGTTCCCGCTGTCACATGGACTTTGATACTATTTGCTGGATTGGTGCTCCAATATAGCATACACTTTGATATCGTTTGCTGATTGGGTGCTATATAATGTAGCATGCCACATCTATCTAGGCTATGATAGGGTAGGGTAGAGGCAATTAAAGACGCCTAGGGTATGATATTCAACCGGCAACTAGCATTATATAAAACTAATATCTAGCTGTTAGTCGTATCAAACTGCAAATTAATACTAAAGACTCAAGTGGCCTCGTCGCACGTCAATAGGTTTCACACTACACATCTTACATTTCTTCTCTTCCAGAATGATGGCACGTTCGAGGAAGCCATATATGCACTTTATCATGTCTTACAAAGCTAGCTAAAAAGTAAAGAAAGAACCGAGATATACTCGAGAGGTTGTTCTTTGCATATTATTAAGTTGCGGTCCGTTAATTGACTTTTTTCCAGGTTGTGTGCTAGCTATAACGTAGCATGGAGCACATCTAGGCAAGGAAAGAGTAGCTTAGAGGCAATCTTCTAAACAATGAGCTTAGAGGCAATTAAAGACGCTTAATCTATCATATTTAAGCGGCAATTAGCATTGTAAACCCTTTGCAACAAGTACATTGTTAACTACCTTGTCAGTTTGTTTTTGTTAAATTGTCTTTAGTAAGCACGACTCTTCTCTGCAGAGTACAGATCATCTAGAAAGTCCAAAATGACAAATAAGAAAGAACTACTAATGAACAAACTAGACGTGTTCACGAGTATACCACAAAACGGAAAGGTACAGCAGTTGCTTTGTTCACTAGGCATCCCACACTATATTGTTTTATTCATTTGAAGTTATCACGCAGTACAATGTTTCTTTGACAAATCCACAACTTACAAGCTATTATAGCCATTAATAATTTCTTCCCACATATGCGTGGCTGGTACACATCGGCATTTTCTCGCCAAAAGAGCACATGACTTCATTGATGGAAAATAATGAAAAGAGTAAAGTGCATCAATAGTCATTGTATTTGAGTGACTGGTTCACAAATGTCCTTGTACTCCCAAACTACCATTTTAGCTCCCTAATCTTAATAAAGGGGTCCAATATAATCCAAATACGGATTGGAATACCGTATTGTGCTGAAGTGGTGACCATATCCCTCCCCCTCCCTCTCTCCTCCATTCTAGCAAAGGGACACACGCGTGGCATTGACCTCGACCTTAGAGACACCCAGTTCATGTACTAGATGTTGTATAGCACCCACGGTGGTGTGGGAATGGTGTTGATGATTCAGGGACACTGCTGATCTTTGCGCCGTAGGGGTCTAGGATCATCAGCACAACGTCCGGCCTCGTGAGCCATGTCGTGAAGATGGTTGTCCACACGTTGTCGTTGATGGCTTGCCGGACGTAGCCGAAGGTGTCCTTGCTGGCCGAGCACAGAAGGTGGTTTGGTTGAGGATGTCCTCCACGGTGGTGCCACTACAACCTCCTGCCATTTGGTGAGGACCACCATTTGCCCCTTCAATTTTGCCATTTGTGTCTACCATATCTACCTATCATGGCTATATCCTTCGGAGAACATGATTTAAGTTGAAATTGTTTCTATACTACAATTTCCACGTTTCAAATTTTTTATTATCCTATTTCTAACTTACACTGTTTGTTCAAATACATACTCTCTCTGATTCATAATATAAGTAGTTTTAGGTTTGGGCACAAGAATTAAGGAGGAGCTAGTTAATGTACCAAATGACACTATTATCCTTGTCTCTCATGCAATAAATACTCCATGATATGTAAATATGAGAAAAGAGTCCATTGATCATAGCAACTAATGAGGGGTAGATTAGAAAAATATTACATAAATGTGCATTGGATTCCTAGAACTACTTATATTTAGACAAAGCTCTAGAATCCTAAAACTACTTATATTATGAATCATAGGGAGTATTATGGAAAAATAGCATGCTATGAAAAACGTTATTCTAGGTGGCATTTTCCATGTAAGCTAGTAATTCCATACACAATAAGTTATCATAGATATTTTTTGCATTGAGGCCCACCGGTCACAACCATATTCTAATATGGTAAAATGAAAACAGTACCACTGACAAAATGAGAATTCAATACCAAAACACTTGAACATCCCTGAACTTCATAGATTGTTGTTGCATATCAGGTGAAAATGCTCTCGCGTGTAGATGTATTAAAAGATTCTTAGAAAAATCTTAGTTGTAATCTCGCTTGCGAGCAGAAAATTATGTGTCAAATAGTGCTGGAAGAGAATAAGTAGGTCATGTGCGGGATATTCCCTAAGTTTGGTCCTCATCTTGCTCTCTGCATCCTCCTCTACTCTAAAATCTCCCAATATAGCTCTGTATCTCACCCTCTATGACTCAAGCCAATCGATCATCTGTATTTGATAACGATGATTAATAGTCAGGGGCATCTGTGACGAAGGGCTATCACAAAAGATTTTGAACTTAGGATCATCTGTGATATGGTAGTCACAAGCACCGTCCATTGACCTTGTATTATCACAAAAGCCTCGTGTTGAGATTGTTCAGGATTATAGAGATAGATATCCCAGGCGGTTGTGGAAAGTGAATCGTCCGGGATAAACCGCATCCAAGACGATGCTGAACAACCATTTAGTATGAGACATCTTACTTTACTGTTTCTATAGTAGTGGGAAACTACATATGGTGGTGTTTCCGAATGGGCCAGTGATCCGGTATTATATAGCTTGTAGTGTGTTGCCCAAAAATATATTCAAAGGTCATGCCTTGTACTTGACTCTACATAATTGTATGATATACTAATATTACATTCTTACTGCCGAAATAGTTAATTATTATCATTTAATATTGTTTGCGGTCCATCATTTAGATGTATGTGCTATACTTTTAAGGACGACCATTCTTTTGGAATAAATGGACCATATAACGTAACAATAACAAAGGAGCTTAATTAATTAATAAATACATTTGGTCACTCAAACACATGTTTGCTTAGTACAATACAAATTTTCTTGGAACCAAGGGTCACATCCCCTTCTTCTATTTCAAGAATCAATTTTGATCACAGCAACAAATAAAATAAACTTTGCAACATTGATAGTTTCCTATCTTATTTGATGCGACATATATGTTGTTCAAACTAACAAATTCATCATATTGTTGGGAAACAACTTATAACTTATGGGATCGATTCAGTATGAGAAGGCGCTCTGCAATATCCGTCATTGACGGTCTTTCATCCACATCCAAGTTAAGGCATTCAACAGCCATCCCTGCAAGACTGTCAAGAAGCTCCAAGTCTTCTATTGCTGCAATTTCCTTATCAAACAACTCAGTTGCTTTCTTCCCTTTTTTGTGATCTTGAAGGAAATTCCTTACTAAGCTATTATTATCAGAATGTGTGGCCTTCTTCCTGCTAATAAGCTCCAAAATGACAACTCCAAAACTATAGACATCACTTTTTTCAGTCAGTAGACCTGTTTGCAGGTATACTGGGTCCATATAACTCTTGTCACCAATGACTGATTCGGCTATTTGCTTATCCCTCGCAATCAACTTTGATATGCCAAAGTCTGAGATCTTGGGCGCAAGGTTATCATCCAAGAGTATATTTGCCGGTTTGACATCACCATGCAGGATTCTGGTATGGGCTTGGGAATGCATATAAGCTAGACCATGTGCTGATTCTGCAGCAATACTTAAACGCACATTCAAGTTGAGAGGCACCGCCTTGTTTTCGCTGTGAAGAATGTCATCGAGGCTTCCTTTGGGGAGAAACTCGTATACCAGCATGGGTGTATCCACTTCTAGGCAACAACCTATGAGCCTAACGATGTTCTTGTGGATGACTTGAGACTGGATGATGACTTCATTTGCAAATTGTTCGTTCTCTAGTACATTACCACCAATCGGTTTCTTTATTGCGACTAGTGCATTATCAACAAGGCCCTTGTAAACTTCACCGAAACCACCTTTTCCAATTATGTTGCTGACCTTTAAAATTGGCTTGAGCTCCTCCTTTTTGAAAAGTTTAATAATTTTTGCTTTCTCTAATGTAGGCCCACCATTCTTTCGGTAAAACTCTTTCGTCTTTCGTTTCTCTTTGCGGAGAAAAAAAATGAACGACAGAAATGCCAAGACAAGAATACCTGCTATTGCACCTACATAGACAAGAGAAACAAATATTTATATAAGTTTTCAAATGACTAGTTTGTTAACAACTGAATTATAAAAGAAAAGTAACTCTTGTGATATACATTTAGAATAGGTACTGAATGAAATATAGAAGCTGCCAAATTCCCAGGGATGACAAGGTATATACGAGGGATATTCAATAGGACTAGACATAGAAGTTGCGTCATACCCCAATCTAACCCACGTATTCCCGGGCCAAAGGGTTTTCTCAGTGCTTAGCTCATCTTTGTCTCCCTCTTGCTGAACTTCTTAGATTTGAAGTTTTGCAAAAATATTATAGTCGTGATTATTTACCAGCAAGACCATTAGTAGAAGCTAGTGTGCTGTGGATTAAAATATTTCCTGACAGACTTTCCACCTGTCATATCTAGAATAGAGTTCTCTTGGTGTCTAATTGGATATTTGTGTACTTGCATCATTGCTACTTACCACTGCTACTAAAATAGCAATAGCAGACGCCTCATTCACACGATTTCAAAAAGTCGTCTAGGGTGAGGGCTTATACCAGATGGTTTTGTTAGAAAAATACATCTCACACTCTTTCTTATAAATCCATCTAGGATAAACTGGACACCCCACTAGCAAACACATTATGGGATAAATCTCAGATGGTTACTATGAAAATAACCATCGGCTATGTTGTTACGGCCCTGAAGGCCATTGAACAACCGTATAAATATCCGTCACTACTCCAGCCCCAAACTAACATAGAATCCCCATGCACACCCCTTGCCACCACCCTTGCCACTTTCCTCTCTTTCCTCCTACTCACTAACTTCCTTCTGTTCTGCACGTGATGCATGGTGCAGTAGAGGCAGCCTCGCCTTCTGCGTCCCCTCGTGTCCCTCCAGGACATCAGTGACAGCGCCGGGCGCACATCTTGCGCTGACACCATCGATGCCACCGTCGCCACCACCACGCCGCTGAAACATTCCCGCCACTGACCACTCACTCTCGAGCTCCCCAATGCACTGCTCCAACTCCTGAAGCTTCTCCGACGCCACCACATCTCTCTGCACCTCACTCATGGTGGTCTTGTTGCTGTTACTCGGTGGTGCATGCACTAGGGCCAACCTTTGCTTCGACGATGATGAGGCTGCTGCCACTACTGCTGCAACGTCTGCGAGGAAGCCAACCTCTAGGAAATTGGACGAGACCAGAATGTCGTTGTTGGCCTCGGCCACCGCCTGTGTTGCTAGTGGGAGAGGAGGAGGAGGCGTGGCCGGGCGACCAGCCAGCTGCCGTTTATCGACATGGGTTGACATTAGTTTGTCATTTTTTAACCAAGTATTTTATTATATTCTAAAGAAAAAGAAAATTCCTGCACAGACAGCTACTTACCACTTTAGTTATGTCAACTTGGATCATCTGATGAATATGATAACGGAATGGAATCGTTGCACGCAGCACGAAACATACAAGAGGTAGAAAAGAAGCAGTAATTGCATACATATATTCATATGGGATTATCCATTCATAAGTTTGATGAAATCTTTTTAAATCTCAATCACTTCTCTAAGCCCTTGATCGATATTTAAATCATCTAACCTACGGACTAAATACTGTACATATTAACCTTCTCCTAATATTGCAAACTTTCAATGCTGTAATTTTAGTCACCGAGATTGAATAGAAATTTCAAAATTAGCAAAACTGTATTTATATGTACCTATGGCAATCCGTGCAGCGAGTGGGAACTTTGGAGTACACCGTTGAGTTTTGGGGTCATCACTCTGATCCCCTGAACGGCAGCTGCATTCGTAAGATGCTGGTGTGTTCTTGCAGACGCCGTTGCATGGATATTTCGCCGGATTCTCACATTCATTTATATCTGTTCCCACAATTCATACACAAACTGTAACGATCGAGGACTGCTACTCTTGAAATAATTATATATGAACTAGTCTAGGAGTACTACTAGCTTACCGGTGCATCCGCCGACGAGGTAGGGGTTGCCCTGGTAGCCATCGGAGCAGTTGCAGGTGTAGCCAGGCCCGTTGATGGAGTTGACGCAGTAACTGTGACCACTCTTGCAGGCGTACTCCGTCGTCATCTTGGCCGCGTCGGCGCACGTCATGGAGCCGTTCTCGCGGATGGCCCAGTCCAGCCACACCGGCGAGGTCCGATTCCTGTCCATGAACAGGTCGGACCTTTTGAAGGTGTACTTGTACCTGTCGACGAGGAAGGCGTAGTCGCACGGGCTGTAGTCCAGCATGGCGGAGTGGTCGTACTCCCGGAAGTTGAAGGAGTTGTCGGTGAGCCCCGGCGGGATGTCGACGTGGCAGCACCCGACGCCGGCGCACTGGTCGTCCCGCGCGCTCGCCGAGTTGTTGCAGTAGGACATGCACCCGGCGAAATGGGCGTAGGACTCGGTGCCGCCCTCAGTCCTCTTGCTCTGCGTGAAGCCGACGCTGTTGCAGCCGAGGACGACGAGCATGTTGTGCGTGTTGGAGATCCGGTACACGCCGTCGCGGTTCATCTCCGTCGTGCCGTCGCTCCAGTTGAAGTTGGTGTTTCGGGTCTGGGTGGCGTTGTAGCACTGCCACCCCATGGGAAGCATCACCTGCGACTCGGCGGGGTTGACGGACAGGTGCTCGACACGGAGGGATGTGCCGGCGAGAACGGGCGACGCGCCGGCGCTGTCGTTGTTGTTGCAGGAGATCTCGAAGCCCTTGCGGAAGCAGCCGGTTCCGATCCCGAAGGGGTAGGGGATGTCGACGCTGCCGCAGCGTGCCTGACAGCCAGGATTCACGGTGAGACGTCCCTCGTCGGTGGCTGCCGCTGCCGCTAGCAGCAGCAGCAGCAGCAGCGCAGGAAGCAGGAACGCCATCGACATGTTGATGAGCTGATGATCACTTCTTTAATTTGTTGGCGGATTAGCTACTCCCATTTGCCAGCTTAAATACTCCCATGTTTCTTGGTTGATCATGTCATGGCTGTTAGTCACATGGTGGATAGGCCATAGCTGACGATTAGAGGCAATTAATTAAATACGCTTGACGAGTTATCATTTTTCATTGGCTAGTCGTTGAGATGAAAACTGAAGACCCGGCCAAGTGGATATCAATCAGTTCACACAAGAGGCCATGTGCAATGTATGTATATTCAAGAGAGAGGTAGAGGGAGAGAAAAGTTAAAGGGCAGTGCTGATCGAGGTACTACTTACATTTGGGCTTAATCATGGCATCGGGCTATTTGACTAGAAGAAATGACGGTCTTGTAATTTTGTTCCTATTCATATTAAAACGTTCTCTTAATTAATACTTCCTCCGCCTAGAAATATAAGGCGTATTTTGATTGGTTAAGGCAAAACTTTGATTAACAATTACTCTATTAATATATGATTTACGTGACATAAAATTGATATTATTAGATTCGTATTTAAAAATAGTTACTTATAATTATAATTTTATATTACATAAACCACATATTAATAGAGTAATTGTTGGTCAAAGTCTTATCTTAATCAATCAAAATACGCTCTTATATTTCTAGACAGAGAGAGAGTATCACTTTTTAATTTCTAGGCCGATTGGCTACTCCATTTTACCAGCTTAAATACAAGAGCTAGTAGAGTTGTATATTCCGTACCTACCCTTATTGTTGTTGTTTTTAACTTACCTGCGCAAATGCGTGGTGTTTTTTTTTATTTCTTGTGGAATATTACTTTTATAAAAATTAATCTATGATGCCCATTTAAATTAAAGAAATGGAGAACATACAAATAGTTCATAACTCATGGTAAGGAAATTAATTATGATGAGAAATTTAGTTTTGGAAATAAAAAATTGTGTATTTATTTATCGTATATAATCTTTTTATCTTTGGAGTGGAGAGCAAACGGAAGCAAAGATTTTATGTGAACACTACTGGCAGTATGACGCTGTTCTTCATTTTGATATTTCTCATATGCTGCATGTTTTTATTTCTATTATCCATTCTTTGACATCTCCCTACTATTTAAGTGTGGAAACGGATCGGATACGGATTGGATAGTACCTTCTCACTTCTATTTCCATATTTTCAAAGCAAATACAGATACAAATACGGATATTGTCAAATATGAATTCGGATCGGATGTTACTAGAAGACGAACACTGTCGACGAAATGTCTCTCGGACAGTAAACTTAGGCACCCCGGGTCGGGAGACCGAGGTGCGAAGAGGACGACTTGGGGAATGATGCCTAGTGACCTCGAGAACCACCCGAAGCTACCGCCGGGAGTTAGTACAGGGATCGCGGTGAGAAATGGAACTGGAATCTGAAGAGGTGAACTTGGATTCATATGGGGTGCCGACGCGCCCTTATATAGGCAAAATCGACCCTCGAGTGAATATACAGGGGTGCCCTTAGGCAGGTTACAACCTTGTGTCTCCGTACACTGGGCGAATCAGTATTCTCATCCTCGTCGCTACCTACTATATGCGCCGGCATATTCCTGATGTGCCTCGCCGGTACGGACCGCCACCGTGCTCGCCCCGTTCCCGTTGAGCCCGTCCGTAGGTAGATCCCTTCGTGCCCCGATCGCTTGGAGAGGTGTCAACCCTGCCTCGGCTTCGTCCTGGGGAGAGGCCGACCTCGGCCCCGTTTGGGGTAGGCGGCGCGCCTCAGCTTCGCCCAGTCCGCGCCAGAGGGAGGCGACCTCCCTGGCCCTTTCCCGGGAGCGCCTCGTCCGAGAGGGACGAGGTGCCGCGACCTTGCCCCCGGACGCCTCGCCTGGTACTCCCACGGGTCTGAAGAGAGGCAACATGGTTAAGAATAGCAAAGGGAAAAGTGGAACAGGGGGTACCCTCGTCCCGGACGACGTGACCGGACTCCCCCAACAAACACGGATCTGGATAGTACCCTTCTCACTTCTATTTCCATATTTTCAAAGCAAATACGGATACAAATACGGATATTATCAAATATGAACACATATCGGATGTTACTGGAAAACGAACACGGATTGGATATATACTCAATTCGATCGGATACGAATATTCTATAGCTTTAATGATAGACTATGGTAAACCACATAACTAGATAAGTACATGAACATGATGATGAGCTAATGACATATATGAATCGATGACATATAATAGTAATATATTCTATGTGGATAAGTGATGATAAAAATATGTTGCACATAGAGAAATAGAGTTTTGTTCTGCCTATTGAGCTTATTGGGCTACATCATTGGGCCGAGGGGTTAGGGGTTAGAGACTTAGCGAGAGCTGCCGAAATAGGCTAATATAACTTTATCCGGATACAGATATATCCATATGCGTATCTGTATTTGTTTTATAATCCAGTGCCATATCTGCATCCGTGTTCGGGAAATAAATCCGAATAATATCCATATCCGCATCCATTTTTAATTCGGATGCGGATATTGCTTGCCATTTTAGTATTTTCTCAATACGAATACCGGATAATACGGATTATCCGCTGCCAGTTTCCACCCTTACTACTATTCCTCTCTCCTTAATCTTTGAAAGAACATGATTTAAGTCAAAATTGTTTTGTACTACAATTTCCACATTTCAAATTATTTATTTTATGGTTTTTAACTTATTTATTGCACTGTTTGTTCAACTACATATTATGGAAACAAATAGCGTGCTATAAAAAACTTTATTCTAGGTGGTCTTTTCCATGTAACCTAGTACTGGTGTACACAATAAATTATTTTTGCATTGAGGCCCACCGTCACAACTATACCCTAATACGGTAAAATATTGCTACGAAAACACTCCACATGATATTAGATTCAATATGAAGAATTAAAGTTTGGAATTACAAATGTGCGTAGAACCATGGTGCGCTATACGGATGTGTATATATAGCTAAACCGCAAAGACTTAATTGTCAAGTACCCATGCCGGGAGGCCGGTTCACCTCTTGTCTCTTGCACACACTCTTGCTCTTGGCTATGCTTAAATGGTTCTCTGTGCGCCACCGCAACACCGGCGCGCCAAAATATCATCTAGGGTAGTCTGATTCATCACATACTTTGTGTCATCTAAGACCATGTGATGACTCGACTTGTCATTGACACATGATCTCATTAACCCTCTGTGGTTTTATTATAAGGATCCACACCTTGAAAAAAATTCGTGGTCATATGTATAGGACAAGTATGTCTCCATGGTTGCACATACATGTAGATCTAGCTCGTACGCGTTTGGATGATGTTTGAAATAACTACAAATATCTGTCAATTATGATGATATCATATCATACATGAAACTAAAGATCAGATCGTAAGATGAAAAAATTTCTCCTGCAATCGTGCAAAACTATAGAAAAATTGACACGCGTGTGCAACAAAAGATTTCTACGTAAATGACAAATTTCTATTTCGTTGTAACAAATCACTGAAAAATAGCTACAATATATGCAACATAAAAAACCATCATATGAAACATAAAAAATCACTTTATGCAACAGCTCAAATACATTATTGCATACAAACTATGCAACAAACACCCAAAACCATTGTAGCATGTCATCTGTGTGTGTAAAACAAAAAGAGTACACATTTGCAACACTAGAGAACAGCGTATGCAACGTTTAAAATCCTCAGATCACTAACCTCTCCCATCAATAAAGGAGACCACTCACCGGAGCCCCGCCGTCACTAGATCCAAGGAGCCTGGATGGCTGGACTCATTTGCCGCATCCCATCATCTTCCTCGAGCTCCATCTGAGCTCCACCTCCAACCATGGCCACATTGAACTCTGTCACTAAGGAAAGGGACAAGCCCTATGGAGGAGGGTGGTAGGAAGAGACCTATAGAGAAGGAGGAAGGGTGATGGAGGATAAGGAGGAACCATGGAAGGAGAGGAGTTGGAGGAAGCAGATCTCATAGAGGGAGTGGAGGAGGAGGAGGAGGAAGAAGAAAAGAAAATAGTGAGGAGGAGGGGAGTGCATGCGGGATAGATCGATCAATGGACCGCCAGTTGATGAGAACCGTTTTCTGTTCCCCCCCTAAAAAGGATATGTTTTTCTACAAAATTTCATAGTATTACAGTTTATGCAACAGACATGGTATAATTGCATGACCTCCTCCAAAGCCTTAAATCAGCCCAAACAAAGTCTTGGAGCACCTCTGGACCGGAACACATTTATATCTAATGCCTACACTGCTATAGAAAAGCTCATCACAGACTGATCCAAACCCATACCATAAATGTCTTATGTGACAGTGTGGACACAAGGGTCTGTGATATGTGGTTTAGCATAGACGGTTAAATATCCGTCTATGAATATTTTATCGCAGTTGGTTGTGGTCAGCAGTCATCTGTAATTAAGCAAACACCGATGGTTTGGATGAAGAACCGTTGGTGAGTGCAAGGTATCACCAATGGTTACTTGGCTGCAGCCGTTTCTAAGTTGTCACAGATGACTAGTTAAAGACACCCCGCTATGATAAGGTTTACAGGGTCAAAAAACATTTTATTGGTTACAAACAGACATATATACATAGACAACAATACTTATTGATGAACATCAGTACTCATTCATATACATCAAGGCATTCACAATAACAACATCATCACAAACTTCTTTCATATGCGTGAAGGCATTCACAATACATAAACTTGGACTCGAAAGAAGGCATTCACAATACATAGACTTGGACTTGAATCAAGACATTCACAATACGTAACCTGTGATTTGAAGGGCATACGTCGAAGGGTGTAGTCAGAAATGATACTTTTCTTCATCTTGCCTGTAGAATTAGCAACATTCTTCTCTAACTCCCCTCGGATTTGTACCTCTTGTCTTGCTCGCAAACCTTTTCTCCAACTCATGGAGAAGCTAAACTATGCCACCTGATTGGAAATGTACCTAATAATCAAATATATAATTATTAAACAAAGAGTACTACAGAAAATAGGTTTAATTTAAAATCTTAACAAGTAAGTAACAATATTAAAAATACTCAGACTTGAGACTCCAATGGTACAAATAGCTCGATACTAGCCCATACATTAGGGACTCAAAGCGGGTGGCTGAAAATATTGGTTTTCACCACCCTCTCTGAATTAGGTCGGCTCACTTTGTGGCATAAATCAAGCTCTCCCTGATGATGTACCACTCTAGTCAGCAGCTATTCTTTTCTCCAATCCTTGGAGAAGCAAAGAAATAACAACATTCAACTAAAGACTTTGTGGCGTTTGTTGACATTATGTCGAATATGTATTTACGTCGAGTTACGAATTAAGACTTGGAGTTGTAGTAGGGATAGGGTAGAGTTTGTGTAGGACTCATATATCCCGGCCCTCCAATAAATAGAGACGCCTTGTGTAACCAGCAACATGCAACTTTGGAGGAGTTATGATGGGGAGGTTCGTCTGTAGTCATGTCCCGTGGATGCAGGGTTCATGGCTGAACCACGTTAAAAACGTCGTGTCTCTTGTTGCCTTTTCTGTGATGCTATCGGGATAGACCTATGCTTCCGCATGTCGCCTCGTGGTAGATCGGCGTGCCTAGGGCCGATTTTCACAATAAGTGGTTAAACCCTGGAGCCAGTGGAGCCTGGAGCACGTCGTGCAAGGGTGCATCTACAAGGCATCGAAATTTACACAGGATTTTGTGTGGGAGAATCGGATGTGAGGTGGAGTGGAAGAGGAAGCCGTGGCTACCATGACACACGATGTCGACAGCGGTGCACACAGCGGCCGACGGTTGGCGCACGGCCTGGCAGCGTGTCGGGACCCAGAATCTGTACAGAGAGTTTTAAGTGAAATCACCCGCTAAGTCGAAACGTCAACCCCAACCTCAACTCTTGGGTATCAATTCCAAGAGGAGTGGAGTGATATGGCTTCGAATAGCCCGAGACGTCAACACCAAACTTGCTCCGGCAAATTAATGCACAGGTTAAGTAGGGTGATATGATCTCCTCACTCTTTTCTCACTGAGTCGAAACATCAACCCCGAACTCGTCCCTGCAAATTAATGCTCGGCTGGAGTAGGATGATATAGTTCCCAAACTCTCAGGAGAAGAGTCATTTCACAGGGGTGATTAAACCTAACAACTCTATGATATAGACTCTGAAACCCTACCCGCACCATGTGTTTCAATAACATACACGCAGGGCACATGAGGCAAGTGAGAACAAATAAGTATCACAACAACAACTCTACGACTGAAACTCCAATAATACTAGTTGTTCTATAAAAACTTAACAACATAGTTCACACCACAAAAAGATTACACAGCGGAAGTTTAACATGTCTAGTAAAATGGTAAGGCCAAAAGATGGCGGTAGAACAAACCAAGTTGCCGAACCCTGGGCAGGACCACTGCCTGGGATTCCCAGCGACTAGTCGTCGTTGGCGTCGATCTCTATATAGAAACCATCCGTCGAAGGGATGATTTCCTCTATACAAAAATTATCAACGACTGCAAGGTGAGTACAAAAATTGTACTCCGCAAGACTTACAAGGGGAAATTAGTAATAGATGCATCAAGTTTCAACAAGGAGCTGTTTATGGACTATTTTGCGGAAAGCCGATTTATTCTTTTGACAATACTTGTTAAGTAGAATGAAATTCGTCTACTGGAATGCTTTTAAAAGAGACTAGTCAAAACTTCATAATGAAATCTACAGCAGACCACCGAACACTTAAACCCTCGATCCTTCCTTGACCACCAGGGAGGAAGCAATCGCTAACACCTCAACCTTAGAGTGGGCATGTTTTAAGGTATTGTTGTAGTTGTCTAATTCGACGCAGGTAATCACCAAGTTGTCCATAACCGCGGACACGGCTATTCGAATAGTTCAAACCCTGCAGGGGTGTACATGTTTACCTACACGTATCAATCAACTCTTAATGCCAGGCCTCAGACACACTTCACGAGGTGTGTTAGCAAAGTGTGATTGAACACGACCTTTACAATATTTTTGACTTAAGTATGAGCCACCCTAATGGGCTATTCCGTGTA
>JAGXJF010002483.1:0-20684 GCA_019208055.1 Stipa capillata
GCTGCTTGGGCATGGGTCCACACCCCTTGGACAGCACTTTGAGGATTTTGGAATGTTGCCTACTATTGAAACTGTCGGTTTGCTACAAAGCTTAGCATTTTTGGAATACCTAGGTTTGCTGGATTAACTCATGAAAGCAAAACCTAACTCTTTTAACTTAATTGGTTGCCTAATGGAGGTTAGTTTAATTAAATGGACTTAGAGCTTAATCTGTTGCCTTGTTGCTTATATGGGATCAGCTGCCTATACATTTGTTGCCTATTCGAATTCAATTGCTTGATGCCTTGTGATATGTTTGCCTCAGAAGTCTTTCTTGCTGCCTTTAAGATTGTTGCCTATTGCCTTAATTCGAGAATTAACTCTAAGTCAATTTTAAATCTTATTTGAATCCAGACTAGTTCTTTGGATTCACAAAACTAGCCTTCTAAACAAACACATTTCCAAAATGGAAATGCAACATTTTAATCCTTAACCAACTCCCCCTTCTTGGAGTATTGTTCTTTTGTTTATGTGCTGGTTGAAGAGAAGAATTTGAGAAGAGAAAAGTTGAAGAAGAAATGAAGACAATGGATACATTTGTATTATGAAACTTTTGTAATAGACATGGCTTGTAACATTTAAATCTTTTGTATATATAACTTTGGATACTTGCAATGTATTCGAACCATTTGATTGTATATATGTATATATATGAATGGAACCTCTTTTGTATATATGTAAATGTGTTGAGATTTCATTTCTTTTGCATATATATATGTACCTTTCTATGTAACTTGTTTATTCAAGAAATTTTTTTAAATTTCCCTCAACTTTGATATGCATGAATGACATGTATGAAGCAAATCATCAAATTCTAACGTTTGGATTGTTAGAAAATACGGGTTCTCACATTTGACCACGGAGGAAAGCATCGATTCGGGTCACGCGGGGACCCTCCCTCCAACACCAGTGTAAATGATATTTTTCATAGTAAGTTTGATGGTGGTACACTGCGGTTGTTGCATACAAGTATAGTAAATGAGATTGGTCACCTACTTTCCCAAGGATTTAAAATACCATGAGTGCTGAAAGCCAATGGTAATTATTTTGAATTACTACTCTGGTGGTACGATCCAACACTACTAAAAAGGTGGTTAGGTCTTGAAATTTGGATGTAAAAGGCACATTCAAAGTTGAGTAGTATCTTTTATGGTCTTAAACCACTGTTTTTTCTGGTGTTTTTCTTTGTTTCTAGTCAAGCTGTGCTTATTGGGAGTATTATGCAATTTGTGTGTCAACTGATAGTGTTTCAACTTCTCCATGATCTAACTTAGCCAATCTTCTGACTATTTAAGATGAAATAACTTAATTATATCACTTATAAAAATACCAAAAACCTCTCTAAGCCACCAAAACATTGTTCCTTTCGGAGGGAAACACATCTAGAGGTATGGCTTAAATAGCTTCCTTTTATGTATTCATTAGATTTTAATACATAAACAAGGGATGCGAAACTTTTGTAGGTCGGTCAGAATTTACATGGACAAGGAGATCACACAGAAGTAAATACATTTTTGGCTCCTCTTCGAGACCAAAAGGGAGCTGCTGGTACGTTATAGTATCACTCGTCGCAGCTAAATAACTTCATCTATTTTTTATTTACATGCAGATACTTGCTCGTTTCAAGCAAGTCTGGGAGCAGTGGAATTATTAAACAAATATCAACATGCATGTTTGGATCCTCCACAGAATTCAGATGGAATTTATCTGTTAATGATTTAAAAAGTAAGTACAAGAAAAAGGTTAATGAAGAGTTTGGCGATGAGGAGAATGACAAAAGGGGAAAGCAGATACTGCAAACCTGCCTTGGACATCCTGAAAGACCATGGCATCAAAGGCAGTAATGAAGTTGAGTCTGAGGTGAGATGATTTTAGTTTTGTTTTACTATGCCATTGACTGTTCAATAAGCCAATATTTTCTAATAGGATTACCACTTTAGATTACCTATTTGTTCATCTGTGGTGGTTTGGTTTGGGGCATTGCTAACCTTGCAAAACTCTCTTATAGATATCTAATTATTTTATTCAGCTACGCAATGGTAAGTAAACTGACACTTACATCAACGCTTACCCTCTGAAAACTAGGCTCTATAGTGTGGTTTCACATCCACTCCAGGTTTTTTTTAGAGGAATTACCATGTGTTCTTGAACTTTTGGTATTTGCACATCACTGGGCATTCCTATAGACCCGTTTGGATCTTTTCGTCTAGGGAAGGACAACAACATTTATACAATGCTTCTCTGTGCATCACTACAGAGATGGCAGTGTGCTTATATAGTTTCTGATCATGGAACAACATTTATAGTGGTAGATGCTGGGTGCTGGCTAATGAGATGGGTTAGTCAGCATGTTGGTTCCTAAATATACAAAACTTTGCATGCGTGCTACTCACAAATATTGTTGTATGTCAAGGACTATTGGTGTCCTGCATACTGCTGGTTCTTGTAGGTATGCCTTTTTCGACATTTCTGCTATGGATAAATTGGGGAAAAAAATTACTGCTGCTATTGTGGTGATGCTTGAAAGGCTTTATAAAGGTACAGCTTCTTATCTTTTCTAAGAGTACTTTATCTTTAAAGATCATATATGTTAGATTTATTAGAAAATTGTATTCACATTGTTATAATTTAGTGTTGAGCCTTGACTAATTTGTTATCTATCCTGGTACAAATTTTAAGGTGGTTGGGATGTATTGAGAGGTACCACCACTAAAATCAATTAGTAACTGCTAATAAACCTTTTTTTTGACTTGGATACAACATTCTTTTTGTGACTATCCTACCACTCTACTATGTCCCCCTAAGACTCTTACACTTGGTAGATTCACTTGGTTGGTTAGTGCATGTGGAAGGGGTGACACCCCTATTTATACTTGTATAAAGTTATTGGATTAGTGCCAAGTGACAAGCATCTAACCATATAACTAGAAATATCTCTATTCTAGAGTATTCCCTATAAATATATTATCTCTAGAATTCTCTTCTATTTACCATGAAGCATGGTCTACTTTAGAAACGTCATGAAAAATATCTAACATCTAGATATTTCTTACATTGTCATGAAGCATTTATCTAGTATCTTCTATGTTAATTATCTAGATATGTATGAGGGTTCACCAATCTTTTATAGTGTTCTCAATATGCATTGTATCTTCTTTACACAATGTAACTAATATGATCTTAGTGGTGAAGATACCAGTGTAACTGATATTTTTCATAGTAAGTTTGATGGTGGTACACTGCAGTTGTTGCATACAAGTACAATAAATGAGATTGGTCACCTACTTTCCCAAGGATTTAAAAACCCATGAGTGCTGAAAGCCAATGGTAATTATTTTGAAATTACTACTATGGTGGGTACGATCCAACACTAATAAAAGGTGGTACAGTCTTGAAATTTGGATGTAAAAGGCACATTCAAAGTTGAGAAGTAATATCTTTTATGCTCTCGAACCACTATTTTTTCTGGTGTTTTCTTCGTCTCTGGTCAAGCTGTGCTTATTGGGAGTATTATGCAATTTGTGTGTCAACAGATAGTGTTTCAACTTCTCCATGATCTCAATTAGCCAATCTTCTGACTAATTTTAAGATGAAATAACTTAATTATATCGCTTATAAGAATACCAAAAACCTCTTAAAGCCACCAAAACATTTTTCCTTTTGGAGGGACACATCCAGAGATATGGCTTAAACAGTTTCCTTCTATGTATTCCATTAGATTTCAATACATAAACAAGGGATGCCAAACTTTTGGCGGGTCTGTCAGATTTACATGGACAGGGAGGTCACACAGAAGTAAATACATTTTGGCTCCTCTTCGAGACCAAAAGGGCGCAACTGGTAACATTACAGTATCACTCGTCGCAGCTAAATAACTTCATCTATTTTTTATTTACATGCAGATACCAGCTCGTTTCAAGTAAGTCTGGGAGCAGTGGAATTATTAAACAAATATCAACATGCATGTTTGGATCCTCCACATGATTCAGATGGAATTTATCTGTTAATGATTTAAAAAGTAAGTACAGAGAAAAGGTTAATGAAGAGTTTGGCGATAACCCCGACGCGGTCAGGAGTGACCCCCGACGCTACGTTCTGCCTCGTCCGGCATAACCCCGATGACACCATCAAGAATAACCCCGACACTACGTTCTGCCTCGTCCAGCATAACCCCGACGACGCCATCAAGAATAACCCCGACACTACGTTCTGCCTCGTCTGGCATAACCCCGACGACGCCGTCAAGAACACCCTGATGCTACGTTCTGCCTCATCCGGCACAACCCCGACGCCATCAGGGATCACTTCGGCCCAACCAAAGATTCCTCCGAAGATGCCTAGGAATATTTCCATAAAGATCCCCTAGGATTGGGGAAATGACCATAATACCCTTGTAAATTCTCTCTCATGTGAGGGCAAATTATAATATCTCATTTCCCCATTCTCAAACCCTATAAATATCCCCCACGGGGGTAGAGCAGGGGACTCTCTTTTTCAACTCGCTCTCTCTCTCACTTGGAGACTCATTCCACGCCCTAATACAAACGCTGATTTATGTCGACAACTGCCTCGCGCGTATCGCTTCTCGCTCGTTCTCACCCAGGCACGTCCGGAGGTCATCATAACCGACCGGGGGTGCCACAAATCTATTGTCTAGGCTTATACCTACGACAGTTGCGCCGACCGTGGGACGCGGGCAAGAAGTCATGTCAACTAGGATGATGTCGAGGAGAAACTCCAGAACAACGTCAGCAACCACGACGCACGCGACTTCTCCACAGGCACTGCCGACACTAGGGGCTCGTCATCGATGTCGCCCTCAGCCCTACGCCCTCGGGCTTGGAGTCCTCCGCGCCCGCCCTCGGCGAGACCAGGGCTCGTCATCGACGTCACCCTCGCCCACGTTCTTGGCTTGGCGTCCTCAGCGTCCGCCCTCGGCGACGCTAGGGGGTGCCACAAATCTATTGTCTAGGCTTATACCTACGACAGTTGGCGCTGACCGTGGGGACACGGGCAAGAAGTCATGTCAACTAGGATGATGTCGAGGAGAAACTCCAGAACGATGTCAGCAACCACGATGCACGCGACTTCTCCACAGGCATTGCCGACACTAGGGGCTTGTCATCGACGTCGCCCCTCGCCCTACACCCTCGGGCTTGGCGTCCTCTGCGCCCGCCCTCGTCGAGACCAAGGGCTCGTCATCGACGTCACCCTCGCCACGCTCTTGGGCTTGGTGTCCTCAGCGTCCGGCCTCGGCGACGCTAGGGGCTCATCATCGACGTCGCCCTCGTCCACAGTCGCGCGCGCCTTCGCATGCACGCCACCCGCACGTCACGTGTGTTTCGTCCGCACGCTTCCGCGCCCACCCTCTGCGACACTAGGGGCTCGTCATCGACATCGCCCTCATTCACGTCGCGTGCATTCGACCGCACATCGCTCGCACGCTTCCGCACCCGCGCTCGGCGACACTAGGGGCTCGTCATCGACATCGCCCTCATCCACGTCGCGCGCGTTCGCTCGCACGTCGCCCCGCACGTCCGCACGTCATCCGCACGTCGCGCGCGTTCGCCCGCACGTCGTCCGCCCGTCGCGCGTGTTCGCACCGCCCGTCGCGAGTGAACTTCCCGGTCGGTCACCCATCCCTAAATTGCTCCAAGCCAAGCACGCTTAACTTCGGAGCTCTGATGGGATCCGGTGCTTTAGTGCACCCACGTCGTCGCGCGCGCGTCGCCCCCACGTCACGCGCATTCGCCAGCCCGTCGGCCGCACGTCGTCCGCCCGTCACGCGCGAACTGCCCGGTCGACCAACCATCCCCAAATTACTCCGAGCCAAGCACGCTTAACTTTGGAGTTCTGATGGGATCCGGTGCTTTAGTGCCCTCACGTCGCGCGCGTTCACCCGCCCGTCAGCCGCATGTCGTCCGCGCGTCGCCCGCACTTCGCGCGCGTCGCCCGCACGTTGTCCCACCTGTCGCGCGCGTTCGCCCGCCCGTCATGCGCGTTCGCCCGCCCGTCGCACGCGAACTACCCAGATGTCACAGCCCTCGTCCACGTCGCGCGTGTTTCGACCGCACGTCACGCGCATTCGACCGCACGTCACGCGCGTTGGCCCGCCCGCTTGGTGTCATCAGGGGCTCGTCATCAGGGGGCTTTCGGCAACACCAGGGGCTCGTCATCGACATCGCCATCGTCCATGCTCTCGAGCTTGGCGTCCTCCGTGCCCACCCTCGGCGACACGAAGGACTCGTCGTCGACATCGCCCTCATCCACGCTCTCGGACTTGGTGTCCTCCACGCCCGCCCTCGGCGACACCAGGGGCTCGTCATCGACATCGCCCTCGTTTATGCTCTCAGGCTTGGCGTCCTCCGCGTACGCCCTCAGCGACACTAAGAACTCGTCGTCGACATAGCCCTCGTTCACGCTCTCCGGCTTGGCATCCTCCGCGCCCGCCCTCGGCGAGACCAAGGCTCATCATCGACGTCACCCTCGCCCCACGCTCTCAGGGTTGGCGTCCTCCGCGCCCGTCCTCAGTGACACTAAAGACTCGTCGTCAACATAGCCCTCGTTCACGCTCTCGGGCTTGGTGTCCTCCGCGCCCGCCCTCAGCGAGACCAGGGGCTCGTCATTGACGTCACCCTCATCCACGCTCTCGGGCTTGGCGTCCTCCGCGCCCACCCTCGGTGGCACCAGGGATCGTCGTTGACATTGCCATCACGCGCACTCTCGGACTTGGCGTCTTCTACGCCCGTCCTCGATGATATCAGGGGCTCGTTAACATCACCCACTCCGCGCGCGCTCGGTCGCCTACGAGATTGCGACTCGCTTGCTCGCCTGCGCACCCTTGGCTAGACCACTCGGGCTCCTCATTGACATCGCCCGTGCTTGCGCTCGGACTTATGTGTCCTCCGTCCTACCCTTGGCGACATCACACGAGCTCGACATTATCAATAGCCGCACAGGTTCAGACTTGGTGGCCTCAGCGGCTGTCCTCGGCAACATCACTCGAGCCCGACATCAACATTGTCAGGGCATGACCGCGCCACCTGCGAGTGTGTGTTCGGACCTGCAGACGAACACACTCGCCCTTGGTGACATCGCGGGACCTCGTCGTCCGGATGACCACTTGCCACTTTGAACTATGTGTCCTTCGCTCCTATTGTCATTGACAATGCACGGGGTCATCATCGACATCAGTCACGCGCACGTCCGCATTGCCCGTGCCGCTTCGACTAAGCATGTCAGTAGCGGACATCAACATTAGCATCACCATGCTTCATCCACAAGTGTAGACAACTCTGTCTCAACAAAGGGCTTAAAACATTGACATGGCATCAAGCTCCCCGCAACGTCGAGTCGCCTCCGTTTGGGATAGAGTGTCTCGTCCCTCCGGGGTCGTGCGACGATAAGCTCCACATGATGTCAAGCCACCTCCATCTGGGATAAAGTGTCCCATCCCTCCGGGGTCGTGCGACGGTAAGCTCCCCATGATGTCGAGCCACCTCCGTCCGGGATAGAGTGTCCCTTCCCTCCGGGGTCGTGTGACGGTAAGCTCCCCGCGATGTCGAGCCACCTCCATCCGGGATAGAGTGTCCCGTCCCTCTAGGGTCGTGCGACGATAAGCTCCCCATGATGTCGAGCCACCTCCATCCGGGATAGAGTGTCCCTTCCCTCCAGGGTCGTGCGACGGTAAGCTCCCCGCGATGTCGAGCCACCTCCATCCGGGATAGAGTGTCCCGTCCCTCCAGGGTCGTGCGACGATAAGCTCCTCACGATGTCGAGCCACCTCCATCCGGGATAGAGTGTCCCTTCCCTCCAGGGTCGTGCGACGGTAAGCTCCCCGCGATGTCGAGCCACCTCCATCCAGGATAAAGTGTCCCGTCCCTCCAAGGTCATGCGACGGTAAGCTCCCCGCGACGTTGAGCCACCTCTGTCCGGGATAGAGTGTCCCTTCCCTCCAGGGTCTGTGCGACAGTAAGCTCCCGCGACGTCAAGCCACCTCTGTCCGGGATAGAGTGTCCCTTCCCTCCGGGGTCGTGCGACGAATAGTTCCCCGTGATGTCGAGCCACCTCCATCCGGGATAGAGTGTCCCTTCCCTCCGGGGTCATGCGACGATAAGCTCCCCGCAATGTCGAGCCACCTCCATCCGGAATAGACTATCCCTTCCCTCCGGGGTCGTGCGACGGTAAGCTCGCCGCGAAGTCGAGCCATCTCCGTCCAGGATAGAGTGTCCCTTCCCTCCAGGGTCGTGCGACGGTAAGCTCGCAGCGACGTCAAGCCACTTCCGTCCGGAATAGAGTGTCCCTTCCCTCCGGGGTTGTGCGACGAATAGCTCCCCGCGATGTCGAGCCACCTCCATCCGAGATAGTGTCCCTTCCCTCCGGGGTCATGCGATGATAAGCTCCCCGCAATGTCGAGCCACCTCCATCTAGAATAGACTGTCCCTTCCCTCCGGGGTCGTGCGACGGTAAGTTCCCCGCGATGTCGAGCCATCTCCGTCTAGGATAGAGTGTCTCTTCCCTCTGGGGTCGTGCGACGGTAAGCTCCCCGTGACATCGAAAGAGGCATATATACGTCAAAGTAAGGCAGAAATGTTCTTACACGCACAACCGAGCGCCGAGTGTTTGCCACCATCGAGTGTCATGTGTTTGTCGCCATCGAGTGACCAATTGTTTGTTGCCATCGAGCGCTAAGTGTTTGCCACAATCAAGTGTCATGTATTTGTCGCCAACAAGTGACCAATTGTTTGTCGCCATCGAGCGCCAATTGTTTTGCCACCATCAAGTGTCATGTGTTTGTTGCCATCGAGTGACCAATTGTTTGTCGCCATCGAGCGCCAAGTGTTTGCCACCATCAAGTGTCATGTGTTTGTCACCAACGAGTGACCAATTGTTTGTTGCCATCGAGCGCCAAGTGTTTGCCACCATCGAGTGTCATGTGTTTGTCGCCATCGAGTGCCAAGTGTACCGCATGTGCCTCAATGCATTCCATGGGCACGGTCCATGTGTACCTCGTCACCTTCCATCCTGGCAAGGGGCTCCCTAGAAACAAAGCCGAGCGCCCGGCATCATTGTCTCGCTTGGTGTCTACACGCTCCACCCGGCGTCGACGTGTCCCAACCGGCGTCGACATGCTCCTCAGCGTTGACATGCTCCGTCCACCGTCGACACACTCCGCCCGGCGTCGACGTGTTCCGTCTGGTGGCGACATACTCCGCCCAAGTCGACATGCCCCTCAGCGACGACGTGCTCCTTCCGGCAACAACACTCCACCCGGCGTTGACACGCTCCGCCCGGTGTCGACGTGTTCCACCCGGCGTCGACGTACTCCACCAAAGCCGACATGTTCCGTCCAGTGTCAACATACTCTGCCGAAGTCGACACGCTCTTCAGTGTCGACATGCTCCGTCCGATGTTGACACTCCGCCCGGCGTCGACATGCTCCGCCCGCTGTCGACGTGTTTTGTCCGGCGGCGACATACTTTGCCGAAGTCGACATGCTCCTCAGCGTCGACGTGCTCCTTCCGGCGATGACACTCTACCCGGTGTCGACATGCTCCACCCGGAGTCAACGTGTTCCGTCCGGTGTCGACATACTCCGCCAAAGTCGACATGCTCTTCAGCATCGACATGCACCTCGGCGTCGACATACTCCACCGAAGTCGACATGCTCCCCGGCGTCGACGTGTTCCATCCGGCGGCGACATACTCCGCCAAAGTCGACATGCGCCTCAGCGTCGACATGCTCCTTCCGGCAACGACACACCGCCCGGCGTCAAGACGCTCCGCCAGGCGTCGACGTGTTCCGTCCGGTGTCGACATACTCCATCGAAGTCGACATGCACCTCAGCGTCGACATGTTCCGTCCGGCGGCGACATACTCCGCCGAAGTTGACATGCTCCTCAGCGTCAACGTGATCCTTCCGGCGATGACACTCCGCCTGCTGTCGACACACTCTACCCGGCATCGACGTGTTCCGTCCGGCGTCGACATACTCCGTCGAAGTCGACATGCTCTTCAGCGTCGACATGCACCTCGGCGTCGACAAACTCCACCGAAGTCGACATGCTTCTCAACATCGACATACTCTGCCAAATTTGACATGCACCTCGAAGTCGACATACACCGCCGAAGTCGACATGCGCCTTAGCGTCGACATGCTCCTTCCGGGGACAACACTCCACCGGCGTCAACACGCTCCACCCGGCGCCGACATATTCGCTCCGGCGTCGACATACTCCGCCAAAGTTGACATGCGCCTCAGCGTCGATATGCTCCTTCCGGCGACAACACTTCGCCCGGTGTCGACGTGTTCCCTCTGGCGTCGACATACTCCACCGAAGTCGACATGCTCTTCAGCGTCGACATGCTCCGTCCGGCGTTGACACTCACCCCATCGGTTGCCCCACGGCTTGAGCTGGGCCATGGCCCAAAGTGGGCAGGAAAGGTTCAGCCCGGGGAAAGAAGAAAAAGGAAAAGAAGAAAAAGAGAAGAAAAAAAGGAATAGGAGGAGTGCTTGTCGTCGATCCGGCCTGCGCACCAACCCCTTGGGATTAGTGTGCCGGCTCGGACGGGCGCTATTCAACCGCCCCAGCCGGCAAGGGGCTACTGTTGGAGGAGGGTTCCCGCGCAACCCCGAATCGACGTTTTCCTCCGCGGTCAAGAACAACCCCGTTGCCGTCAGGACGACGGACGGGATTCGGCGAATCCCGGTGCCGTCAGGACGACGGACAGGATTCGGCGAATCCCGGGGCCATCCGGCATAACCCCGACGCTGTCAGGAGTGACCCCAACGCTATGTTCTGCCTCGTCCGGCATAACCCCGACGACGCCATCAAGAATAACCTCGACACCACGTTCTGCCTCGTCTGGCATAACGCCGACGACGCCGTCAAGAACAACCCTGATGCTACGTTCTGCCTCGTCCGGCACAACCCCGACGCCATCAGGGATCACTTCGGTCCGACCAAAGATTCCTCCGAAGATGCCTGGGAATATTTCCATAAAGATCCCCTAGGATTGGGGAAATGACCATAATACCCTTGTAAATTCTCTCTCATGTGAGGGCAAAATTATAATATCTCATTTCCCATTCTCAAACCCTATAAATACCCCCATGGGGTAGAGCAGGGGGACTCTCTTTTTCAACTCGCTCTCTCTCTCTCTCACTTGTAAGCTCTCAATTCCACGCCCTAATACAAACGCTGATTTACGTCGACGACTGCCTCGCGTGTATCGCTTCTCGGTCGTTCTCCCCAAGCACGTCTGGAGGTCGTCGTAACCAACCGGGGGTGCCACAAATCTATTGTCTAGGCTTATACCTACGACACTTCTGAATGGCGGGAGTATAATGGTTGGCTATTTCCAGATATCCCGAAATTACTTCTATCTCAAGCCTGGCGAGTGTACTGTTATGATGAGATGAGGCCGTTCTTACACCCCTAATCTAATCTGTCTGTTTCGCATGCTGTGATGATGAATGCCATTAGGAATATGCCGACGGGATGAACGAGGAGACCAAATTACCTTTCTTGAATCGTCATATGGTGATGCAGAACAGCGAAGGCAAGCTCTTCAGGATCGATGGCACAGGAAAAATTGATGAGAATTGCGTCAAAGGGCTGTACCGTTTGAAGTTGTGAAATGGAAGTTATATAGGAGATCACAGTCATACAGATGGGTTAAGCTCTGAAATTGAATTTTTGTAGGGTAACACATTGACAGAAGAGCGAGATTAATTGCTCGTAGAGGAGAGACGTAAACTCTGCATTTCTTATTTTCTCTTTTTCTGAAGATAGAAACTTGCATATCTTTTTGTCCGTGCAAGATGCAGCGGAGAAGAGTCTTACTCCCTACATGCATGCTAGCATGAATGTCTCTTTTCTCAACGAGTGAATGATATGTAGCCCATGGTGATACTTCACTCGCGCGCATTCATTGCAGCACACAAATTTGCTATGCTGCTGATCATTGATTGACACGAGCGTGGTTCTTGTATGGTAGGGACTACGTTCAGCAATAGCAGTACGATCTCTCCTCCGGATTCCGATGCGTATCTGAAAATCATCTAGATTCTGATGTGTACCTGGAACCGGACACCTGTTTGTTGGATCGTCCGGTGTCCGTGTCGACGTCTGTGATCGAGCCGATTTGATCGTATCTCTCTGCCACCCTATCCGTCTGAGTACATCTCGTGTTAAAGTTGGTTCTTTGGTGGTACAAGAGACGAGACGAGATAGGCGGTGGTGGTATCTAGGAATCACAACAACAAGAAGCAGCCGGCGGCCGCCGTACGCGATTCATCTCGGCGACAGATCATTAACGCCATATATGGACCAAAGATCACATTCGTATGCTCACGCCGCCAAACCTAGGTCATCTGTGGCCGCCGGAGCTGGAACCGCAACTCGTGTTCGACAGAATGTTCTCCACTCAGATCGCCCCAGGCGGTCCCGTGGCAGACGAGGACGAGTACACCGTAGGTGTTCTTAGTTATTTTGGGTGTACTATCTCCATCAAAAGCTGTTCGTTTTGGCTATTATTTGCACTGCCCTTCTCATGGAAGAAATAGCTATTGTTTGCAATACTAGTTTCTGTTAAGAAGCTCATATTGTTTGCCATACTTCTATAGTCCACTACTACAGAACGGCCCATCTGAGACGGGCTAAAACAAGCATCCCAGACGGTTGGCCGATTCGTCTGAAATTGGTGGTCTGCGATGACATAGGTCATCGCAGACGGGTGGGCTACCCATCTACGATAACCATCCATCCCAGACGGGTCGACTCAAACACCCATCTGCGATAATCTTTCATCCCAGACGGGTCGACTCCACCACCCGTCTGCGATAACAATTCATCCCAGACGGGTAATGTCTCTAACCCGTCTCTAATGACTGCTATCACAGACGGGTTCAACTGTTGACCCGTCTAGGATGGGTGCGTATAGAGGGCATAACACTGTCTGTTTTGTGGCTAGCCTCAGGAATTGCTAGCCATGCCCTCTGAAACAGCAGATATATATTACACAGAATATTCACATATTTAACACAGATACAGATAGATACATTCACAGACAATACACTGAAACAATCACATACTTCAATGTTTAAAAGGAAAGTTGCAAGAGAGTCACACCGCTAGCTAGATATATTCACAATTGCTAGCTAGAAATGAGTCACACCATTCAGAATTGAGAGCTCGATCACTGCCAACAATCGCATACTTCAATGTTTAAAAGGAAAGTTACAAAAGAGTGCTAAGTACATAGATGAAAGACAATGCTACTCTGCTAAGCCGCCACCATAGAACTCGCCATCGGGATTGATGATTTGTGTATTGATGAAGAAAGCAAAAATCCCTCGAATGCACTTGAGTTGAGCTTCATCAATTGCAGTATTTTCAGTCGGAGCTAACTCATCTAGTTTTCGCTTAGCGAAACCAGCGATAACCTCCATGTGGTAGCAAACGTAGAATCCACATAGGTTTGTCCCCTTGGGTTGTTGTTTGCACTAAAACAAGAAACAAATATACGTTAGCTAAGAAGAATCTAATATGAAGCATGTCAATATGCTATATTAACATAATAATGGATATATATGTACCGAAAAGTCAAAGTTATGTCGCAACTTGGACCCTTTGCCACTTCTCCCTCCACGAGCTTTGTAATCGATGAACGCCTGGTCAAATACATCGCGAATCGGCCCGAAGTCGCGTGAAGGATCTCGCGAGGAATCAACATATATAACCCTGTTCCATTTTGGTACAAGTACGACCAAAACCCAATGGTAGCTGCATATATATAGACGTACTACCAAATCAGCTTTGTGATATATGCATAATGGTGAAATTATAAGTATTGGATGTGATGCAACACTTACCCTAGGTTGAAGGGAAATACGATGTACTCTTTATCCTTTTGGGACAATATTGCATGCTTAACATACTTCTGAACTCGCTTTTTGTTGTCACTAATATTTCTCCAAGTCACCATTGTCAGGTCAATGAACCCGATAGGTTTCTTGTTAAGTCTGGCTTCAGTGTGCATGTATCTATGCAAAATAGGAAATCATGTCACGGTTTAATTAAGTTACATAGGTATGGAGAAAACTGATTGACTGAGAAGTTGTAGACTTACAATATCTAGCATCTCAATAGGTTCTGCTCCAGGGCGTCGAGGTTGAAGAGTTCGAATAGGTCTTCAAAGTACACATAGAACAACCCGCCCATGTCCTGGTGGAAAAGTGAAAGCGACTCTGAGGCATCGTGGCATGGTTTGGCCAGGCTGTAGGTTGTTCGTCGCCATCATATACCAATCATGCAACCTCTGACATGCCATTGTGTTTGATATGTCCTCTGGCGTGACGAAGACTTGTCCATTCACAATTCGATGAGCCAGAGGCGCGAAAGGGAGATCATCCACTCTGTCCGAATCTATCACGGACCCGGGAATTCCATATGATTAGGGGAATGACTTGTCGCCAAAGACCGAGAAGTCACCCAACATACCATACGCACATACGGCGTATGTATCTATCACCGTTGGGTAACCCGACACCGGACCCACATACCATACGCGCCTACGTCATATGTATCTATCACCGTGGGTCAAGCCGGCCAGAAACGACTAAACTTCCCAGAACCACATACAATTCCCAAACCCGGTAAAGAACTGGCGTTACTCTTAAGGCACTAAGCGAGGCAAATTCGGAGGAGCCCGACCATCGTACCCTCACCCTAACCTAGTCTGGTGACTAGTGGGTCGCTCGAGAGCCCGGTACGATAGCCCACACCCTGCCTAGCCGGCACTGCACCTCAGCTAGCGGGTCACTCAACCGAGAATTACTTCACCTAGTGAGCAATAGAGTAGACGACACTTCTTTACGACCGATCCCATATACTTCAAACATACACGCATTGTATATGGTTCGATCACAGATAACAACTTCATATCACAGTTCAAACTCCATTGAGCAGGGATTACAAGATACATAAGTATTCACTGACCCGAGAGGGGTTCTAAAACATATAACTTCCAACTCGAAGGCTGGGTACAGTGCTTCGAAGTTTAAAAACAGCAAGGAACTCAAAAGGTAAACCTTGAGATGGCAGCCACGCCATCTCCATAAACATCAACATAACCCACATTATCATGACCGGAAAGGATAACACTAAGCTAAGTATCCGAAACATCATTCCCCTCATCATAAAACTCATCGATACTGGGATCCCCTGCAACAAGTTCGGAATTGAATTCCGTAAGTACTTTCGTACTTGCAAGTCACATTTATATACTCATCCCATGTTAATTTCAGCAAGGCTATTAATCGGGGGAATCAATTACTAACATGTATATCACCATGGCATGATAAACAACAACATGGATAATATTGATAAAACCATATCAATGAATATCACATGAACAAGTTTATCTTCAGATCTGAATATGAATCAATTCAACCAAGAACTTCATACCCAATAATCACATCAAGTCAAACAAGCTTGGGGTGATTTAAAGATAGTCAAACAAGACTATATCAAATGTTCTGAGCAAACCAAACAAGGTTTGACCAAGGGAAGTACTTCCGGAATGCCGTTAGTTCGAGGTTGGCCGACCTCGACTACCCGATCATTGCGGTAAGTCTTCTACCGTGGGTGATAGGTAAAGCCCTACGACACCGGCATCGAATCAGGTTAAATCCACCCGATTGATCCAGCTGTAGGAGGCAGTACCTCGGCACTCGCATCTTACCATTAGGGTTTCATATTGCATTAGTCCGATTAAAAGATCCTCGCTGATCTTGCAACACAATCAAACCTAGCAATACTAGTGATTCGCCATCACCATCACATTGCAATCATTTCCACAACACAAGATAGCAATTGACCAAAATTGATAGCAAAGCATGAAATAACTTAAGGGAATCTTAGTGAGTATTTTTGTGAACTTGCCTTGCTGGGATTGCTTTGGATCACAATAGTAATCGGCTTTGTTATACTCCTCGGTGCTTGGTTCTAATAAATTTGGAACCCGGAATACCGAAACGAAGCAATAAAAAGGAATTCAGTTAAAACCAGCAAATAATAAGATCCAATATGCATTATATGCATCCTAATATGTAGAGGATGTCTATATGAATCTGACGGAATTGGTTTCGTCGAATTCGGAGTTCTAGGGTTTGAGTTATGGTTTTCCAAGAGTGTGCGTATATTGGATTTAGGGTTTCATTGGGTCATGCACCATTTGAATAATATGGGAGGATATACAAGAGGTATTACTTGGTTGGAACATGAATTGTTAGTCCACTCATCGTCGGATATAATGTTGGCCATTTTAAAGTTTTGGAAAGAATCACTAGAATTAAACTTTGATATTAGGTGCTAGAGGGCATTTTTGACATTTCCAGATATGTACAGCAATGTAACATAAATAATTGTTGCACCATGACTTTCTACATGTCAAGAGAAAACTAGCAAAACAAAAATCACTCAATTTGGAGTTAGTATTCAAAAGATATGAATTTTTGAAAATTCATCAGTTTTACCCATTTCCTGCCTTTTTCTGGATTTCGAAAATGAGCTAATACTTCCCTCACTCAGCCCAGCTCTACCCTCAGTCCAAGACGCGTGGGTCCAGCAAACCCGGCCCCATCCATTCTATTTTCCCCCCATCCTTTTATCTCTTTCGGTCTATTACAATCGGGCCCCACAACCCTATTTCTTTTTCTTTCTTTGTATTGCGTTTAACCCAACGGGTTCAGCGCGGCTTGGCTCCAGTAAGGCCGCTCGGCGGCGGGCCTCGGTGAGCATCCGCGTGAGCGTCTCAGAAGGGGAAGGAGAAAACCAAGGATTGCAGCAGGTAGGGGAGCTCACCGCGATCTCTTGCTGCTCGGGTGAGGCGGGCGGAGGCGGAGTAAGGTCGGCGTCGACGGTGGCTGCCGGCAGCGTGGAACTCTCGAAGGCGACAGGATCTGGAGCACCCGAGAAAAGAAGAAGGCGTTAGCGAGGACGAGGAGTGCGCGGGGAAGCTAGCGAGGCCATTGCCTGGAGCTGGGACTCACCAACCGCGGCGGATCGGAGACGGCGGCGAGACGGACGGCACTGGAGAAGAAGGTCACGAGCGGGAGATCCTCTGCATTGAAATCCAATTAACTTTGGGGGTGAGCCAATTGGGAGGGAACAAGTCGATTGAGCCAAGAAAATGGGAGAATGGCTCTCACCGTGGGTGGAAAGGAGGGAGGGCTCGCCGGATTTGGAGAAGGAGACGCCGGTCCGGCGATTCCGCGGTGGTCCTGCGCAAAGTAAGCCCGAAAATGAGTCCCTAGCGAGACGAGCAAACTCACGCGTGCATTAGAATGGTAGGGCGGGCTCGTCGGACACGAGAACCAGGCTGATGCCGAGGGCGGCGTGTCGCCGGAGCTCTCGATGTCTTGCAGTTTCTGGCGAAAGGAGGGCTCGGCACCGCGGAGCGGTCGAGGAGGTGCGGTGGGATGCGGGAATGCCGTTGGCGAAGGGACCGAGAGGAAAAAGGGGAGGAATGAGGAGGAGCAACCGAGGGCGACCGGCGGGGTGCTGAAGGAAGCAACTCCGGTAGTGCGCGCGTCAAGGGAGGAAGGCCGCGTGGCAGGGGTGGAGCTGCCCGCGGGGCCCGCACGTCAGTGAGCAAAGGAGGCGAGAGGAAGGAAGGGAAGTGGGCTGAGCCTAGGGGAGGAAGAGTGGGCCGGCTTCGGCCCATTTCGCTGGCAGGGGTTTAAACCCTTTTTCCTTTTTATTTCCCTTTGCTGTTTTCAAATTCTGGTTTCAAAATTTATGGGTTCAATTTCGAATATGTAATAGCCCTAAACCGTGGCTCATAATTTGCAAAAATTGATGGAGCTTCCTGCGGGATACTTGGAGAGGTGTAGTTGTTATAAAGTTTTTGAGTTCACTTTAATTACTCATACGAATAGGAGCATAAATGGATCTTAAATTGAATTTTTGTTGAATTTGAATCTAAAAATAGGAGTTTAGGAAGATATTTATGACGAAAATGGAAATCTTGTTAACAATACCTAGCCAAGTCATTTATTCTCACATAACAATGTACCCCTTTACGGATTTGACGATCAAACTAAATCTCCAAAATTTTAATGACCAATGCTCATTCAAAAGGCTCAAAAATTTTGAAGAAATCTACCTTAAGGTGGTTCTGAACTTAAGAACTTGTGAGTAAATAAAGTATTTAATTGACCTTAGTTTCCTGGTATCATCGGGGTCGGTTTTTAGGTCATGTGTACAAGGTATGCAAGATTTTTAGCGCATGCAGATTTTTATTTGACCTACAAGATGACATGAGATGCAAAAACTTCGGCTCTATTTCCTTTAGGCTTTAGAAGGTCTAAAATGCATGTTTACAAGAATGGGTCTATCGACGATCGGTGAATCGGCGATCTTACGGTATTCGTGGAGTGATGATTACTGGGGGGTAGGGACCTCTAGGGCCCAAGTGCCAGGAGCTCTGACAGCAGGGGACAGCCATTTTTATACAGGTTCGGGCCTCCCTCAGGATAATAACCCTACGTCCTGTTGCTATATATTGATGGAGAACACGCTTACAATAGGGGGTGTATGTTAGTGGCTACCCTAGGCCTAATCGTAGACTAATCTAGCTAAACCGCCGGGCTCGACTCCTTTGAGGCAGCGGGTCTTCTAGGGCTTCGCCTCCTGAGATCCTATGCTGCTGGTGCTGCGACTAGAAAGACCTGTAAGACTTGTAGAACCTCCTCCTCCCCTATGTGATTGCTGATCCTTATATAGGGGGTTCCCCGGGTCGTACTAGACGTGGACTTACGCCCGAGTAGGACCCTGGCCTCCTTAAACGTCGGGATTGACTTCCTAGTTTAAGGGGAGTCTTCCCTTCCTGAGAGGGGTTACCTTGTCGTCCAGGGATCCTTGCCGGGTGCGCTGTACCTTCCTAAAGTCCCGGGATTCTGTATGCGGATACCCCTAATATGCGGGAAACCGTACTATTCATCATCAAGCCCCCCATCAATATGTGAAGTGAGGTCATGATGGTTCTGTTGGAAATCTGCCCTTATCGGGGAGGAAACTCCGAGTAGGCGATCCGAGTAGTCCTTGCCGGCAACTTCCCCGAGTAGGCTCAATCCCTACCGAGTAGTCATGAAAGCCTTATCGGAATAATCCTTGGAAAAACCCAGAATACTTTTCGATCTGATCTGATCCGTTGATCACGGACACGCGGCCGCCTGGCATATTTCTAGGAATCGAAACCATCGTGGCGGAAATTTCGCGTGGTGATGAAGAATATCTTCTCTCCCTGCGCCGTTGTGCCGCTAATGGGTGCTGAACCACGGCACGCTCATTTGGGTCGTGGGTTGTCAGACCCTCTTTTTCCCGCGAAGTGCCCTGTAGGCAGAAAAAGCAACTGTCCGCATTAAATACGATGGAACTGATCATGCCGTAAACCGCGCTCGGCTCCGGTGAATGTTTAAATCTTTAGGAGTCCAAGAATTGGGGTTTTGCCCGCATAGTTCTTTGCCTCCTAGCCTTCTTGCTCCCCTCATCTCCTTCCTCGTGCTTCGGCAAACCCTCGCCTCCATCCTCCCTCGATCGATCGACGAGAATGGGCAAGAAAAGCGCCACGAAGAAGTCTCCCGAGCCCACAAAGGAGTCGGGAGAAGCTTCGGGGGAGACGACCACCGCCATTCCTGAATTCGAGGTCTCGGTGATGGACTCCTCCACCTTGGAGAAGCTTGCGGCGGAGGAGGTGATCCTCCCGGAGGTATTCGTGCCTTACCGGGGGGCCGCGAGGGAGACGGTTCCCAGCCCCGATACGGACTGGATCGTCGTCTTTGCGGATTTCTTCAGGTGTGGATTTCAATTCCCACCTTCGCATTTCTTCCTCCTCACGCTCCAGTTCTACGGGATCGAGTTGATTCATCTCAACCCGAACTCGGTCCTAATGCTGGCGGTCTTCGCGCATTTATGCGAAGCCTACCTCGGCATTAGGCCGAGCCTGGAACTCTGGAGGTACTTCTACAACCTCCGCCGGATGAAGGGAAGCGGCGCAGGAGTCGTCAGCGGCGCCGGATTCCGTCTTCGAGAAGGGAGGAAGGATGCCTACATCGCTCCCTCCTGGAAATCATCGTGGTCGGGCTGGCATGGTCGGTGGTTCTACTGCCAGGCCCCCACCGAACTCCGGGCTCGCCTACCACGGACTCGCCCCTCTTGCGAACAAGAGCTGGGGGGAGGCCCCGAAGGAGACTAAGCACCTCAAGGTGCTCGTCCACGACATTGCCAATCTCGCCGCCAAAGGCTTGTCGGCGTGGGATGTCGCGGAGGATTTCCTTCGACGCCGGATAAGCCCTCTCCGGTCGAGGATTGAGCCGGCCTGGGTGGTTTCGGAGGATCAAGACCAGACAAGGGACTTCCACACGGGTTGGCATTGCGACTACCTCCGCGCCAATTCAATTAACAAGACTTCTTATGTACCTCCTCCTTGTCGTGTCGAGCAGAGTTGTCCCCGGGGGAGCTTCAGAGTAGGTTGAACAACCTATTCGAGCAATCCCCCCAGGGCGGGTGTACAGACGTGCCCCTGCCTCTCATGAAGCAGAGCCCGGACAGCCGACAGGAAGTACTCTCGGTGAGTT
>JAGXJF010002484.1:0-13839 GCA_019208055.1 Stipa capillata
TCCAAACTGTTGGTACCGACCGTCCGACCACACCGTCCAAAACCGACCGTCCGAACCTCCAACGGTCCGTCCGCAGAAGGTGCCGATTCTCCTCTAGTTTGTGTCCCGACCATCCGACCAAACCGTCCAACCGCCGTACCTGTCCTCCATAGTCGAGGTCCGTCCGGAGACGTTCGGTTCTCCTCTAGTGCTCCGAACCATCCGACCAACTGTCCAACTCGACCGTCTCGGGCCCTCCAAACTGTTGTGCCGAACCATGCTACCCAAACCGTCCAACCCGACCGTCCCGGAACCTACACTGTTGGTCCCGAATCATTCGATCAATCATGCACCCGTCCGTCTCGGACCCCCAATCGGTTGGTCCCGAACCATCCAACAACCGTCCCAACCCGACCGTTCCGGACCTTCCAACTATTGGTCCCGATCATCCGACCAAATAATGCTACCCGACCGTCTCGGACCCTCAAACTGTTGGTCCCGACCACCCGACCAACCGTCCAACACGATCGTCCCGGAACTTTCAAACGGTCCGTCCGGAGAAGGTCCGGATCTCCTTTAGTTATCTCGACCATCACGACCAAACCGTCCAACCCGACCGCCCCGAACTTCCAAACGTTTTCGTCCAGAAGAAAGTCCTGATTTCCTCAAGTTGTCCCGACTATCCGCCAAATCATCCAACCCGATCGTCTGAACTTTCAAACGCGTCCGTCCGGAAGAAGGTCTGGATGTCCTCTAGTTGTCCGACCATCCGACCAAAACCGTCCACCCGACCGTTCCGAAACTTCCAAACGGTCCGTCCGAAAGAAGGTCCTGATCCCCTCTCGTTGTCCCGAACCATCCGACCAAACCGTCCAACCCGACCGTCCCGAAACTGCCAAACGGTCCGTCCAGAAGAAGGTCCTGATCTCCTCTAGTTGTCCCGAACCAACCGACCAAACCGCCAACCCGACCGTCCCGGACCTTCGGAACGGTCCGTCCGAAAAGAAGGTTCGGTTCCCCTCTAGTTCTCCCGAACCATCCACCAACCGTCCACCCGACCATCTCGGACCTCCAAACTGTTGTCGAACGATCTGACCAACCGTCCAACCCGACCGTCTCGGACCCTTCTCCAAACTATTGGTCGGAACCACCGACCAAACCGTCCAACCGCCGTCCCGGACCCTCGAACTGTTGTCCCGAATCATCCGAGCCGAATCAGGCAACGACCGTCTCGGACGCCTCCAAACTCGTAGTCACGAACCATCCGACCATCGTCAACCCGACCGTCTCCTCGATACCTCCTCCGAAACTGTTGGTCCGAACCACCGACCCAGCCGTCCAACACCGCCCGTCCGGAGCCTCCAAACTGTTGGTCCCATCAACGGACCGATCATGCTACGACCGTCCTCGGACCATCCAAACGTTGGTCCCGAACATCCACCATCGTCAACCCGACCGTCGCCGTCGGATGCTTCAACTATTGGTGCCCGAACCATCCACCAACCGACCGTCACCCCGCAACATTCAACGGTCCGTCCGTAGAAGTCCGGATCGCTCTAGTTGTCCGAACCATCCGACCAACCGTCCAACCGATCGTCGGAACTTCCAAACACGGGCCGCCCGGCAGATGGTCGAGATCTCTCTAATTATCTGGAACCATCCGACCAACCGTCAGCCGACATCCCCGACCTCCAAACGTTCGTCGGAAGAAGTCCTGGTTCTCCTGTAGTCTTTTTGTCCGAACCATCCGACCACACCATCCAGCCCGACCGGCCCGGACCCTCCAACTGTTGTGTCCCGAACCATCGACCAATCGCCCAACCCGACCGTCTCGGGACCCCTCCAAACTGTTGGTCCGGAACCTGGCCGACCAAACCGTCCAACCCGACCGTCCGGACCCTCCAAACTGTTTGTCCCGAGTTCATCGACCGAATCAAGCAAACGACAGTCTCGACCCTCCAAATTGTTGGGCCACGAACCATCGACCATCGTCCACCCGACCTTCTCGACGCTCCAAACTATTGGTACCCCGAACATCCTGACCACCAAACCGACCGTCCGAACATACAAACGGTCGTCGGAAGAGGTCCGGATCTCCTTAGTCGTCCCGAACCTTCCGGCTCAACCGCCACCCGAGCGTCCCGGACTGCCGAACGTCCGTCTGCTGAAGGAGTCGGATCTCCTTAAGTCTGCCGAACATCGACCAAACGTCCACCCGACCACCCGACCCTCCGACTGTTGTCCCGACCATCTGACCCAACCATCCACCCGACGGCTCAGACACTCCAAACAGTGGTAGCGAGCCGTCCGACAAACTTCGCAACCCGACCAGTACCGAACGTCCAAACGTCCGTCGGAAGAGGTCCGATTCTCCTCTAGTTGTCACGAACCATCCGACCAAACCATCCAACCGACCGCCCCGACCCTCCAAACTGTTGGTCCCGAATCAACGACCGAATCATGCAACCGATCCGTCCTCGGACCGTCAAACGGTGGTCCTGACCATCCGACCAAACCGTCCAACCCGATCGTCCCGGAACTTCCAAACTGTCCGTCCGGAAGAAGGTCCGGTTCTCCCGAACCATCCGACCAAACCGTCCAACCCGACCCACCCCGGACCCTCCGAACTGTTTGTCCTGAACCATCCGACCAAACCATCCAACCCAACCGTCTCGAAACCTCCAAATGGTCCGTCCGGCAGAAGGTGCTGATGTCCTCTAGTTGTCCCGAACCATCCGACCAAACCGTCCAACCCGACCGTCCTCGACCTTCCAAACGGTCCGTTCGGAAGAAGGTCCGGCTCTCCTCTAGTTCTCCCGAACCATCCGACAAACGGTCCAACCCGACCATCCCGGAACCTCCAAACTTTTGGTCCCGAATCCTTCAACCAAATCATGCAACCCGACCGTTCGGACCCCCCAATCTGTTTGATCCGATGGTTCGAGAGAACTCGCGGTAGAGCCGGAGCTTCTTCCGGACGGACCGTGTCGAAGGTCCGGGACGATCGGGTTGGAAGGTTTGGTCGGATGGTTCGGGACCAAAAGTTTGGAGGGTCCGAGACGGTCAGGTTCCATGATTTGGTCGAATGGTTCGGGACCAACAGTTTGGAGGATTCGGGAGGGTCGGGTTGGACGGTTTGGTCGGATGGTCGGGACCAATAGTTTGGAGGGTCCGAGAGGGTCGGGTTCGACGGTTTTGTCGGATGGTTCGGCACACACAGTTTGGTGGGACCGAGACGGTCGGGTTGCATGATTTGGTCGGATGATTCGGGACTACAATTTGGACGGTCCGGGACGGTTTGGTCGGATGGTTCGGGACCAACAGTTTTGGAGCGTCCGAGGCGGTCGGTTAAATGATTCAGTCGGATGATTCGGGACCAACCGTTTGGAGGGTCCGGGACGGTCGGGTTGGACGGTTTGGTCGATGGTTCGGGACAACTAGAGGAGATCAGGACCTTCTTCCGGACGGACCGTTCGGAAGTTTCGGGACGGTCGGTTGGACGGTTTGGTCGGATGGTTCGGGACCAACAGTTTGGAGGGTCCGAGACGGTCGGGTTGGACTGTTTGGTCGGATCGTTCGGGAGAACTAGTGGAGAACCGGACCTTCTTCCGGACGGACCGTTTGGATGGTCCGGACGGTCGGGTTGGACGGTTTGGTCGGATGGTTTGGGGACAACTAAAGGAGATCAGCACCTTCTTCCGACGGATCGTTTGGAAGTTTCGGGACGGTCGGGTTGGATGGTTTGGTCGGACGGTTCGGGACCAGCAGTTTGGACGGTCCGGGACGGTCGGGGTGGACGGTTTGCTCGATGGTTCGGGAGAACTAGGGGAGAACCGGTCCTTCTTCCGGACGGACCGTTTGGAAGGTCCGGGACGGTCGGTTTGGACGGTTTGTCGGCTGGTTCAGGACAACTAAAGGAGATCAAGACCTTCTTCCGGACGGGCCGTTTGGAGGTTTCGGGACGGTCGGGTTGGACGGTTTTGGTCGGACGGTTCGGTACCAACAGTTTGGAGGGTCCGAGACGGTTGGGATTGATGGTTCGGTCGGATGGTTCGGGAGCAGCAGTTCGGAGGGTCCGGGGTGGTCGGGTTGGACGGTTTGGTCGGATGGTTCGGGACTCACAGTTTGGAGGTTCCGAGATGGTCGGGTTGGACGGTTTGGTCGGACGGTTCGGGACAACTAGAGGAGATCAGGACCTTCTTCCGGACGGACCGTTCGGATGTTTCGGGACGGTCGGGTTGGACGGTTTGGTCGGATGGTTCGGGACAACTAGAGGAGATCAGCACCTTCTTCCGGACGGACGGTTTGGAAGTTTCGGGACGATCGGGATGGACGGTTTGGTCGGGTGGTTCGGGACCAACAGTTTGGAGGGTCCAAGACGGTCGGGTTGCATGATTTGGTCGGAAGATTCGGGACCAACAGTTTGGATGGTCCGGGACGGTCGGGTTGGACGGTTTGGTCGGATGGTTCGGGACCAAGAGTTTGGAGGGTCCGAGACGGTCGGGTTGGACGGTTTGGTCGGATCGTTCCGAACCAACAGTTTGGAGGATCCGGGAAGGTCGGGTTGGACGGTTTGGTAGGGTGGTTCGGGACCAACAGTTTGGAGGGTCCGAGACGGTCGGGTTGGACTGTTTGGTCGGATCGTTCGGGAGAACTAGTGGAGAACCGGACCTTCTTCCGGACGGACCGTTTGGATGGTCCGGGACGGTCGGGTTGGACGGTTTGGTCAGATGGTTGGGGACACTAAAGGAGATCAGCACCTTCTTCCGGACGGATCGTTTGGAAGTTTCGGGACGGTCGGGTTGGATGGTTTGGTCGGACGGTTCGGGACCAGCAGTTTGGAGGGTCCGGGACGGTCGGGGTGGACGTTTGCTCGGATGGTTCGGGAGAACTAGGGGAGAACCGGCCCTTCTTCCGGACGGATCGTTTGGAAGGTCCGGGACGGTCGGTTTGGACGTTTGGTCGGCTGGTTCAGGACAACTAAAGGAGATCAAGACCTTCTTCCGGACGGGCCGTTTGGAGGTTTCGGGACGGTCGGGTTTGGACGGTTTGGTCGGACGGTTCGGTACCAATAGTTTTGGAGGGTCCGAGACGGTTGGTTGGATGGTTCGGTCGGATGGTTCGGGAGCAGCAGTTCGGAGGGTCCGGGGTGGTCGGGTTGGACGGTTTGGTCGGATGGTTCGGGACTCACAGTTTGGAGGTTCCGAGATGGTCGGGTTGGACGGTTTGGTCGGATGGTTCGGGACAACTAGAGGAGATCCAGACTTTCTTCCGAACGGACCGTTTGGAAGTTTCGGGACGGTCGGTTTGAATGGTTTGGTCGGACGGTTCGGGACCAACAGTTTGGGGGGTCCAGGACGGTCAGGGTGGACTGTTTCGCCGGATGGTTCGGGAGAACTAGAGGAAAACCGGACCTTCTTCCGGACGGACCGTTTGGAAGGTTCAGGACGGTCGGTTTTGAACAGTTTGGTCGGACGGTTCGGGACAACTAGAGGAGATCAGGACCTTCTTCCGGACGGACCGTTTGGATGTTTCGGGACGGTCGGGTTGGACGGTTTGGTCGGATGGTTCGGTACCAACAGTTTGAGGGTTCGAGGCGGTCGGGTTGGATTGCTTGGTCGGATTGTTCGAGACCAACAGTTCAGAGGGTCCGGGGTGGTCGGGTTGGACGGTTTGGTCGGATGGTTCGGGACAACCAGAGGACATCTGGACCTTCTGCCGGACGGACCGTTTGGAAGTTTCGGGACGGTCGGGTTGGACGGTTTGGTCGGATGGTTCGGGACCAATAGTTTGGAGCGTCCGAGACGGTTGGGTTGGTCGATTTGGTCGGATGGTTCGGGACCAACCGTTTGGAGGGTCCGAGACGGTCGGGTTGGACTGTTTGGTCGGTTGCTTCGGGGCCAACAGTTTGGAGGGTCCGGGACGGTCGGGTTGGATGGTTTGGTCGGATGGTTCGGGAGAACTAGAGGAGAGCCGGAACTTCTTCCGGACGGACCGTGTCGAAGGTCGGGACGGTCGGGTTGGACGGTTTGGTCGGATGGTTCGGGACAACTGGATGAGATCTGGACCTTCTTCCGGACGGACCGTTTGGAAGTTTCGGGACGGTCGGGTTGGACGGTTTGGTCGGATGGTTAGGGACAACTGGAGGAGATCCGGACCTTCTCCGGACGAACCGTTTGAAAGTTCCGGGACGATCGGGTTGGACGGTTTGGTCGGGTGGTTCGGGACCAATAGTTTGGAAGGTCCGAGACGGTCGTGTTGCATTATTTGGTCGAATGATTCGGGACCGATAGTTTGGAGGATCCGGGACGGTCGGGTTGGACGGTTTGGTCGGATTGTTCGGACCACAGTTTGGAGGGTCCGAGACGGTCGGGGTGGACGGTTTGGTCGGATGGTTTGGGGCCAACAGTTTGGAGGGTCCGGGACGGTTGGGTTGGATGGTTCGGGACGAAAGTTTGGAGGGTCCGAGACGGTCAGGTTTCCATGATTTGGTCGAATGGTTCGGGAACAACAGTTCGGAGGGTTCGGGACGGTCGGGTTTGGACGGTTTTGGTCGGATGGTTCGGGACCAATAGTTTGGAGGGTCCGAGAGGGTCGGGTTGGACGGTTTTGGTCGGATGGTTCGGGACCAATAGTTTGGAGGGTCCGATACGGTCGGGTTGGATGGTTTGGTCGGATGGTTCGGGACCAACAGTTTGGAGGATCCGGGACGGTCGGGTTGGACGGTTTTGGTAGGGTGGTTCGGGACCAACAGTTTGGAGGGTCCGAGACGGTCGGGTTGGACTGTTTGGTCGGATGGTTCGGGAGAACTAGAGGAGAACCGGACCTTCTTCCGGACGGACCGTTTGGAACGTCCGGGACGGTCGGTTTGGACGGTTTGGTTCGGTACCAACAGTTTGGAGGGTCCGAGACGCTCGGGTTGGATGGTTTCGGTCGGATGGTTCGGGACCAGCAGTTCGGAGGGTCCGGGGTGGTCGGGTTGGACGGTTTGGTCGGATGGTTCGGGACAATTGGAGGAGATCCCGACCTTCTTCGGACGGACCGTTCGGAGGGTCCGGGGTGGTCGGGTTGGACGGTTTTGGTCGGATGGTTCGAGACAACTAGAGGAGATCCGGACCTTCTTCCGGACGGACCCGTTTGTGTGTTCCGGGACGGTCGGGTTTGGTCGGATGGTTCGGGACAATTGGAGGAGATCCCGACCGTCTCGGACGCTCCAAACTGTTGGTCCCGAACCATCCGACCAAACACGACCGTCCCGGAACACACAAACGGTCCGTCCGGAAGAAGGTCCGGATCTCCTCTAGTTGTCTCGAACCATCCGACCAAACCGTCCAACCCGATCGTCCCGGAACTTCCAAACGGTCCGTCCGAAGAAGGTCGGGATCTCCTCCAATTGTCCCGAACCATCCGACCAAACCCGACCGTCCCGGAACATACAAACGGTCCGTCCGGAAGAAGGTCCGGATCTCCTCTAGTTGTCTCGAACCATCCGACCAAACCGTCCAACCCGACCACCCCGGATCCTCCGAACGGTCCGTCCGAAGAAGGTCGGGATCTCCTCCAATTGTCCCGAACCATCCGACCAAACCGTCCAACCCGACCACCCCGGACCCTTCGAACTGCTGGTCCCGAACCATCCGACCGAACCATCCAACCCGAGCGTCTCGGACCCTCCAAACTGTTGGTACCGAACCGTCCAACCCAACCGTCCCGAAACCTCCAAACGGTCCGTCCGAAGAAGGTCTTGATCTCCTTTAGTTGTCCTGAACCGTCCGACCAAACTGTCCAAACCGACCGTCCCGGACCTTCCAAATGGTCCGTCCGGAAGAAGGACCGGTTCTCCCCTAGTTCTCCCGAACCATCCGACCAAACCGTCCACCCCGACTGTCCCAGACCCTCCAAAATGTTGGTCCCGAACCGTCCGACCAAACCATCCAACCCGACCGTCCCGAAACTTCCAAACGATCCGTCCGGAAGAAGGTGCTGATCTCCTTTAGTTGTCCCGAACCATCCGACCAAGCCGTCCAACCCGACCGTCCCGGACCATCCAAACGGTCCGTCCGTAAGAACGTCCGGTTCTCCTCTAGTTTCTCCCGAACGATCCGACCAAACAGTCCAACCCGACCGTCTCGGACCCTCCAAACTGTTGGTCCCGAACCCCCCTACCAAACCGTCCAACCCGACCTTCCTGGATCCTCCAAACTGTTGGTCCCGAACCATCCGACCAAACCGTCCAACCCGACCGTCTCGGACCCTACAAACTCTTGGTCCCGAACCATCCGACCAAACCGTCCAACCCGACCGTCTCGGACCCTCCAAACTCTTGGTCCCGACCATCCGACCAAACCGTCCAACCCGACCGTCCCGGACCATCCAAACTGTTGGTCCCGAATCTTCCGACCAAATCATGCAACCCGGCCGTCTTGGACCCTCCAAACTGTTGGTCCCGAACCACCCGACCAAACCGTCCATCCCGATCGTCCCGAAACTTCCAAACGGTCCGTCCGGAAGAAGGTGCTGATCTCCTCTAGTTGTCCCGAACCATCGGACCAAACCGTCCAACCCGACCGTCCCGAAACTTCCGAACGGTCCGTCCGGAAGAAGGTCCTGATCTCCTCTAGTTGTCCCGAACCATCCGACCAAACCGTCCAACCCGACCGTCCCGGACCCTCCAAACGGTTGGGCCCGAACCATCCGATCAAACCATCCAACCCAACCGTCCCGGACCCTCCAAACTGTTGGGCCCGAACCATCCGACCAAACCGTCCAACCCGACCGTCTCGGACCTTCCAAACTGTTGGTCCCGAACCATCCGACCAAACCGTCCAACCCGACCGTCCCGGATCCTCCAAACTATCGGTCCCGAATCATTCGACCAAATCATGCAACCCGACCGTCTCGGACCTTCCAAACTATTGGTCCCGAACCACCCGACCAAACTGTCCAACCCGATCGTCTCGGAACTTTCAAACGGTTTGTCCGGAAGAAGGTCCGGATCTCCTCTAGTTGTCCCTAACCATCCGACCAAACCGTCCAACCAGACCGTCCCGAAAGTTCCAAACGGTCCATCCGGAAGGTCCAGATCTCCTCTAGTTGTCCCGAAGCATTCGACCATACCGTCCAACCCGACTGTCCCGGACCTTCGACACGGTCCGTCTAGAAGAAGCTCCGGCTCTCCTCTAGTTCTCCCGAACCATCCGACCAAACCGTCCAACCCGACCGTCCCGGACCCTCCAAACTGTTCGCCCCGAACCAACCGACCAGACCGTCCAACCCGACCGTCTCGGACCCTCCAAACGGTTGGTGCCGAACGATCCGACCAAACCGTCCAACCCGACTGTCCCGGACCCTCCAAACTGTTGGTCCCGAATCATCCGACAAAATCATGCAACCGACCGACCAAATCGTCCAACCCAACCGTCTCGGACGCTCCAAACTATTGGTCCCGAACCATCCGACCAAACCGTCCAACCCGACCGTCCCGAAACTTCCAAACGGTCCGTTCGGCAGAAGGTCCGGATATCCTCTGGTTGTCCCGAACCATCCGACCAAACCGTCCAACCCGATCGTCCCGGAACATCCAAACGGTCCGTCCGAAGAAGGTCGGGATCTCCTCTAATTGTCCCGAACCATCCGACCAAACCGTCCAACCCGACCACCCCGGACCCTCTGAACTGTTGGTCCCGAACAATCCGATCAAACCATCCAATCCGACCATCTCGGACCCTCCAAACTGTTGGTACCGAACCATCCGACCAAACCGTCCAACCCGACCGTCCCGAAACTTCCGAAGGGTCCGTCCGGAAGAAGGTCCTGATCTCCTCTAGTTGTCCCGAACCATCCGACCAAACTGTCCAACCTGACCGTCCCGGACCCTCCAAACGGTTGGTCCCGAATCATCCGACTGAATCATGCAACCGACCATCTCGGACGCTCCAAACTTTTGGTCCCGAACCATCCGACCCAACCCGACCGTCCCGGACCCTCAAAATTGTTGGTCCCGAACCACCCGGCCAAACCGTCCAACCCGATCGTCCCGGAACTTTCAAACGGTCAGTCCGGAAGAAGGTCCTGATCTCCTCTAGTTGTCCCGAACCATCCGACCAAACTGTCCAACCCGACCGTCTCGGACCCTCCAAACTGTTGGTTCCGAACCATCCTACCAAACCATTCGACCCGACCGTCCCGGAACCTCCAAACTGTTGGTCCCGAATCATTCGACCAAATCATGCAACCCGACCGTCTCGGACCCTGCAATCTGTTGGTCCCGAACTATCCAACCAAACCGTCCCACCCGACCGTTCCGGACCCTCCAAACTAGTGGTCCCGAATCATCCGACCAAATAATGCTACCCGACCGTCTCGGACCCTCCAAACTATTGGTCCCGAACCACCCGACCAAACCGTCAAACCCGATCGTCCCGGAACTTTCAAACGGTCCGTCCGGAAGAAGGTCCGGATCTCCTCTAGTTGTCCCGAACCATTCGACCAAACCGTCCAACCCGACCGCCCCGGAACTTCCAAACGGTCCGTTCAGAAGAATGTCCTTATGTCCTCTAGTTGTCCCGAACTATCCGACCAAATCATCCAACCCGATCGTCCTGGAACTTTCAAACAGTCCGTTCAAAAGAAGGTCCGGATCTTCTCTAGTTCTCCGGAACCATCCGACCAAACAGTCCAACCCAACCACCCCGGACCCACCAAACTGTTTGTCCCAAACCATCTGACCAAACCTTCCAACCCAACCGTCTCAGACCTTCCAAACAGTCGGTAGCGAACCGCCCGACCAAACCTTCCAACCCGAAGGTCCCAAAACTTCCAAACGGTCCATCCGGAAGAAGGTCCGGATCTCCTCTAGTTGTCCCGAACCATCCGACCAAACCGTCCAAACCGACCGACCCGGACCCTCCAAACTGTTGGTCCCGAATGAAACGACCGAATCATGCAACCGACCGTCTCGGACTCTCCAAACGGTTGGTCCCGAACCATCCGACCAAACCGTCCAACCCGATCGTCCCGGAACATCCAAACGGTCCGTCCGGAAGAAGGCCCGGTTCTCCTCTAGTTCTCCCGAACCATCCAACCAAACCGTCCAACCCGACCGTCTCGGACCCTCCAAAATGTTGGTCCCGAACCATCCGACCAAACCGTCCAACCCGACCGTCTCGGACCCTCCTCCAAACTATTGTTCCGGAACCATCCGACCAAACCGTCCAACCCGACTGTCCCGGACCGTCCGAACTGTTGGTGCCGAATCATCCAACCGAATTATGCAAACGACCGTCTCAAACCCTCCAAACTGTTGGTCCCGATCCATCCGACCAAATCGTCCAACCCGACCATCTCGGACCCTCCTCCAAACTGTTGGTCCGGAACCATCCGACCAAACCGTCCAACCCGACCGTCCCGGACCCTCCAAACTGTTGGTTCCGAATCAAACGACCGAATCATGCAACCGACCGTCTCGGACCCTCCAAACGGTTGGTCCCGAACCATCCAACCAATTCGTCCAACCCGACCGTCTCGGACGTTCCAAACTATTGGTCCCGAACCATCCGACCAAACCTGACCGTCCCGGAACATACAAACGGTCCGTCCGGAAGAAGGTCCGGATCGCCTCTAGTTGTCACGAACCATCCGACCAAACCGTCCAACCCGATCGTCCCGAAACTTCAAAACGGTCCGTCCGGAAGATGGTCGGGATCTCCTCTAATTATCTGGAACCATCCGACCAAAGTGTTCAACCCGACCGTCCCGGACCTTCCAAACGGTCCGTCCGGAAGAAGGTCCGGTTCTCCTGTAGCTGCCCCAAACCATCCGACCAAACCATCCAACCCGACCGTCCGGACCCTCCAAACTGTTGGTCCTGAACCATCCGACCAAATCGCCCAACCCGACCGTCTCGGACCCTCCTCCAAACTGTTGGTCCGGAACCATCCGACCAAACCGTCCAACCCGACCGTCACGGACCCTCCAAACTGTTGGTCCCGAATCATTCGACCGAATCATGCAAACGACAGTCTCGGACCCCCCAAACTGTTGGTCCCGAACGACCAAACCGTCCAACCCGACCACCCCGTACCCTCCGAACTATTATTCCGAACCATCCGACCAAACCGTGGAACCCGACCATCACGGACATTCCAACCGGTCCGTCCGGAAGAAGGTCCAGATCTCCTCTAGTTGTCCCGAACCTTCCGACTAAACCGTCCAACCCGATCGTCCCGGAACATCCAAGCGGTCCGTCCGGAAGAAGGTCCGGATCTCCTCTGGTAACCCCGAACCATCCGACCAAACCGTCCAACCCGACCATCCCGAAACTTCCAAACGGTCCGTCCGAAAGAACGTCCTGATCTCCTCTAGTTGTCCCGAACCATCCGACCAAACCGTCCAGTCCGACCGTCCCGGACATCCCAATGGTTTGGTCGGATGGTTCGGGACAACCAGAGGACATCCGGACCATCTGCCGGACGGACCGTTTGGAAGTTTCGGGACGGTCGGGTTGGACGGTTTGGTCGGATGGTTCGGGACCAATTGTTTGGAGCGTTCGAGACGGTTGGGTTGGTCGATTTGGTCAGATGGTTCGGGACCAACAGTTTGGAGGGTCCGAGACGGTCGGTTGCATGATTTGGTCAGATGATTCGGGACCAACCGTTCGGAGGGTCCGGGACGGTCGGGTTGGACGGTTTGGTTGGATCGTTCGGGACCAACCGTTTGGAGGGTCCGAGACGGTCGGGTTGGACTGTTTGGTCGGTTGGTTCGGGGCCAACAGTTTGGAGGGTCCGGGACGGTCGGGTTGGATGGTTTGGTCGGATGGTTCGGGAGAACTAGAGGAGAGCCGGAGCTTCTTCCGGACGGACCGTGTCGAAGGTCCGGGACGGTCGGGTTGGACGGTTTGGTCGGATGGTTCGGGACAACTAGAGGAGATCTGGACCTTCTTCCGGACGGACCGTTTGGAAGTTTCGGAACGGTCGGGTTGGACGGTTTGGTCGGATGGTTAGGGACAACTAGAGGAGATCCGGACCTTCTTCCGGACGAACCGTTTGAAAGTTCCGGGACGATCGGGTTGGACGGTTTGGTCGAATGATTCGGGACCGATAGTTTGGAGGATCCGGGACGGTCGGGTTGGACGGTTTGGTCGGATTGTTCGGGACCAACAGTTTGGAGGGTCCGAGATGGTCAGGGTGGACGGTTTGGTCGGATGGTTCGGGGCCAACAGTTTGGAGGGTCCGGGACGGTTGGGTTGGATGGTTCGGGACCAAAAGTTTGGAGGGTCCGAGACGGTCAGGTTCCATGATTTGGTCGAATGGTTCGGGACCAATAGTTTGGAGGGTCCGAGAGGGTCGGGTTGAACGGTTTGGTCGGATGGTTCGGGACCAACAGTTTGGAGGGACCGAGATGGTCGGGTTGCATGATTTGGTCGAATGATTCGGGACCCACAGTTTGGAGGGTCCGGGACGGTCGGGATTGGTCGGATGGTTCGGGACCAACAGTTTGGAGCGTCCGAGACGGTCGGTTGCATGATTCAGTCGGATGATTCGGGACCAACCATTTGGAGGGTCCGGGACGGTCGGGTTGGACGGTTTGGTCGGATGGTTCGGGACAACTAGAGGAGATCAGGACCTTCTTCCGGACGGACCGTTCGGAAGTTTCGGGACGGTCGGGTTGGACGGTTTGGTCGGATGGATCAGGACAACTAGAGGAGATCAGCACCTTCTTTCGGACGGACCGTTTGGTAGTTTCGGGACGATCGGGATGGACGGTTTGGTCGGGTGGTTCGGGACCAACTGTTTGGAGGTTCCAAGACGGTCGGGTTGCATGATTTGGTCGGATGATTCGGGACCAACAGTTTGGAGGGTC